>JABASM010001419.1:0-14743 GCA_019776545.1 Brachystomella parvula | reverse complement strand
TCAAAAAAAAAAAAAAAAAAAATTTGACCGATCGGGCTGAAAAACGAACCTGTCCGATATGACCCTAAAGAACTCTCATACCAAAAATCAAGTCAATCCGATCATCCGTTAGTGAGTTATCGCGCGTACGGACGTCCGGACATTGCATTCGCATGAATAGCGCTCGCGCTATTAATAAAACAAGAAAATTAAAGTAATCTTTCTCACCCGATGAAAAAATATCGAATAAATGACGGAGGCCTCCTTTCTCAACAAAATGCTGACGCCAAGCGACTGACTCCAGATTCCCGTTTCCACCCTAAAAAATTCAAAAATTTAAAATTAAAAAAAAAGTTTATGATACAGTAAACCATGGAGAAAACCCTCACATCTTTGGATTTGACTGGATTCATTTTGACGAGGGCTTCAACAATGTAAAGGGAATACATGAGTTTCTGGGGTGAAGCAGGATCAAGGAGAGTTCGGAAAGAGCTCTCGTCCGACTGCATTGAGCTAGTGATCCCTTCGTGAATCGCTGGATTCGTGGGGAGAAGCATGAGGATGTCCCAGACTCTCCGTGACAAAACTTGGGCCTTCGTGTGGGGCTGTGATTCCTACGGATAATCGAAAAAAATGAGCAAAATATAGTAGAAAATAAAAATCCGTAAATTTTTTTCTTACGCCTGTTTTCAGTGCAGAGAGTGACTGCATAAGAGAGAAGAGCTGCTCAAAATATTGCATTTGAAGGAGGAGCGTCACTGGTAATTTTTCCCTTGGCGGCGGTGGGAGTGAGGAAGAGTACTCAAAAGCGTCCTTCTTTTTATGAGACCTTGGAACTCCCATGGACACGTAGACGAGCTGCAGGTCTTTAATCGGTACTTCAGTTATGGGTTTCTCATCGTATTCTGCCGTGAGCTCAATCCCTTGCGTTATCATCCGAATCGGACCTTCCGTGAGAAGTGATCCAAGTACAGGCGTCGAACTGTTTTTCTCGATTGCTATTTGGGCCTGCAACAAAAACCAAAACGCTAAAATAGCTCGAAATTTCGGCATAAGAAAGCGAAAATCGAAGAAAAAACTGTGAAAAATAAACAAAAAAAAAAAGAAGAAAACGTACCTGAATGGACTCCCACCATTTCGCAACTTCAGCTCGTAAATCAGCGACATAGTCCGTTGACTGGAGTTCTAAACTCCCTTTCTCGTGGTAACCTGCTGGTTGAATTATAACTTTGATAGGAACAGCGCCTTTCTCACCCACGAGTTGGGCATGACTTCCAACTCCCATTCCTTCTAAGTACCATTTCCTCAGGTGGTAGGCATACCTATAGAAATTAACTCAATTACTCACGGATTTTTTTTTCAGAATTTTAATTTTTGACATAATAGGTGAGAGGTTCAGCAGGGTTCAGTATTTTCCTCACCTTCTTCTAAAAGTTTCCAAATGGGTTTTGAGTAGAAGCAAAGCTCGTTGAATGCGGAGGAGCGGTACTTCGTCTGAGGGCGTACAGTGCGTCAACTCCTCCGTCGCTTCTCCAATGTGACTCATACAGCGCTGAATGAACTCATCTTCTTTCTCCAGCTGACGGCTGATGTAGTATCCATTCAAATACTGAATTGCAGCCATACTAACATCTAAACAATCAAATCCAAAAATTCAGAAAAAGAAAACAGTTGCTTTCATCGGCTCGCCTGAGTTTTTTTTTACGGGCCTTGCTCAGCTAAGCTTTGGATCACAAGGTGAATTTTGAACTCACAATGTGAAAATCAGAAAACGTACCTGTTCTCGTAGCACAAAGTGCAATTTTCCATAGGTAGTCCATAGAGGAAGCAGCAGCCTCAATATCCTGCTCATCCGACGTCCTAGCAATACTACAAAGTTGCTGGAAGAGAGTGAGAGCCTAAAAAAAATAAATCCGTTTCATTCTTGAATTTCTTTCGAATCTCAGGTTAAAAACAACAGAAAATAAAACTGGTGTACGTAATAGCGCGAGCGGACATTCTGTAATTTTTATAAGTTTTGGACATTTTCTGAAATTTTTATGAATTTTGGACATTTTCTGTAACTTTTATAAGTTTTGAACATTTTCAGTAATATTTATGAATTTTGAAAATTTTCTATAATATTTATGAATTTTGGACACCTTCTGTACTTTTTATGAATTAAGTGGTGTACTGGGTGTATATGGGGTCATACCGGTTCTACCGGGTACAGACATACAGACATACACACATAGACATATGCCCCATAAGCACATAATGTTCCAAAAATCGAAAATGTTTAAAACTTCAACAATCGCTATAAAATTTCATGGTTGAGAACTACGGACCCTAGAGTGCTCTCACAAAAAATTTGAAGTCGATCCGATAAACCGTTGCTGAGAAACTGATGCCAGGCCGAACGGCCAGACGCCCGGACAGTAACACAGGAAAATGAATGAATAGCTCGCGCTATTAATAAATAAGAAAATAAAAAAATATGAAACTAACCTGCATGGTTTACTGACTCTGGTGGGAGGGATGGAAGCTTCCGTACAAAAATATGGCGGAGAACAGGGATTGAGAGTGCATGCTGCTCGCGTATCCTAACTTGCCCTGACATCCACATGAACAGCTCATCTGCCGAGCGTGAGTCAGTGGCCAGACAGTCCCAGAGCACATCTACATGCTCAACACTCAATCTGAGAAAAAAAAATTAAAAAATATCAACATGGAAAACATTTCAAAAAACTAACATGAAATCCAAACACATTTTTAAATAGAGCGAAGAAAAAGAAAAGATTTTCCTTACCTGAAATCTTCAGGAGAGGTCAGGGTTGAGAAGAGTACTTACGGAGAGGAACTCGAATCGGACCTGCAAATGAGCCTGGTATGGAAAGGGTGATGAGCTGAGGTCGGTGTCCTTAAAAACTTTTAAATTCTCAAAGAATTTATCTCGCATTTGAAATTCTCGATCCGCCCAGAGTGTTAACTAAAAAATTAAAAAAGAAATATATTAAACCTCAGAATCAGGCATGGACGCAAAATGAGCTACTGTGGAGCAAAAAGTGGTAATTTCTCAAAAGTGAGTCAATAGTACCTGGTAAGTGTCACTGGCCCGTGCCTGGGGGTAGCAGGACAATAGCTTTGGCAGGAGACGAAGTGACACAACGATGGACCTGCATGAAATTAGAGCATGAGAAAAAAGACATAGAAAATCCACAGATTTTTTTTTATTTTTACTTGTTTTGAGTGAGATTCTGGAAACACCCCTCAATGAACTTGAATTTAATTCTCTTGTCACTATTGTAGCAGAGGAGTGTCGTCAGAGCCTTTTGGGCTTCAAGTGCAAGACCGTCTGGAAGCTGAGTCTGAAAAAATGAAATCAGAAATTAAAATCAGCCGACCTGTGTAAAAAAAAAAGCGCCCTTTTAAGTGTAAAGTATCCCTGGACCAAGCAACACTAGTCTTTCCTATCTGAAAAAACCTACTGAAAACCTACAGAAGATTAAAAACAAAAAATAAAGAAAAATGAATGACTCACAGCTTCAGTGTGGTCCTTTGGCTCCAATTTCCAGAGCAAATCTCTGAGATGGAGCACAAGTTCCGGGTCCATGTTGCCAATGAGCATGGAAAGAACGTCGTAGACGGTACGCGAGCAGTGCTTCAGCTGTGCTGCACTCCACATGATGTCAATATGCTCCGTTGTGATTTTCCCTTCGATTGCAAGGTAGGTTAGTAGTGTGTTACTCTGCTTGATGACTTCCACACGGAGATTCGGGCCGAACATATGCTTTAGAATTTGATTCTCCAAGAACCAAGCGTTGAGCTGCTGGTCAAGTGTGTCCGAGTCAAGCATATGCTCAGAGTTCATGAGCTCATTAAGGAGATTGATGTGGTTCGTGATTTGCGTCACACCAGAGAGCCGCATCGTCAGAGTTGAGCTGAGCAAATACTTGAACGCAAGATCCAGTCCATCCCGATCGAAGGAAATGTGAGCATCAACTGGGTCGTCCTTCACAGCAGTCCAGATGAATTCTGAAAAGAAAAGTTTTCAAAAATTCAGAATTTGGTCCAGTGAAATACAATTTAGGCTTAACTACTGTTTTAATTTACCGTTCATATTCCTGGGAGGAGGACCATAGTGGACTTGGTACCACTGTCTAAATGGTGCAAATAGTCCTCTTCTCGAAACCATGCTTTGAGCTATATAAAAATAACGAAAATTGCTGTACAGTATGGAAAGTAACGACATGGAATTTGAGGAAGGGTCAAGGGTGGAATCTGGCCTTCACTTCACACCCCTTCCTAAATTCCATGTCGTTACTTACCCTACTACTGTTACTGTACATAGAATTCGAAGCACTTTGAATAAATCTATATTTACTTACCTTACCTAAGTAAAATTGATGAATTAATTGGTTGAAATAGATAAATTGAGTTTTGAATTGGAATTGTTGTACTTTTGTAGTAGTTGTAGTTAAGTTGGTCTTCTCGGATGAAATTCCTTTGAATGAAATGAAATGAAGCCGGATGGATGGGCCCGGAGTAGGATAGGGGAGCATCCATTATCCTCGAGGCAAAAGAATCCCGGTTTGACCCACCCCCCTTGTTAGTTTCCTTTTAGTTCCGCGGCCTGCTGGACCCCCCTCCTGGAACGAGGCAAATCATTGACTCCTGTCAAGCTGAGAATAACGTGCAAAATTCGAACTTCGCCATTTAACCTCGTGGGAGTTAAATCTCAAGTCTTACTGTCGACCCCACGACTGCCTACCGCTACCTGGTCCGACTAGGTCATCCCGCCCACCTCTTAGTTCAGAGTACGGCCCTGAAGTAGGATATTTGTATCTGTTGCAAACACGAAAAATTTCGAAGTATTTTTGAAAAATCGAGAAATGTTTTTTCTTCATAGAATCTCGTTTTATGACATTCTAAGTCGACTTAGACCATTTCACGAAATTCTGATTGTTGCGAAAGATAAAAATTTCGAAATTCCCCCTTATGCTTAACACTGACTGAAACTCTAATCCGGAGCGTTGTTTCGAAAAAGAATTTGAAGAAAAGCATTTTCGAAAATATTAAATTTTTTCTCGGAAAATCGAAATTTCGAGAAATGTTCTAAATCGAATTAGAATGTCAAGAAGCGAATTTCTATGTAAAAAAAACATGTTACGGTTTTCTCAAAAACACTCGTAAACTTTTCGTGTTTTCGAATTTTCGAAAAAAAAGATTTCACAACAGTCCTAACAAGTCTGTGAAATATAAGGAAAATCGGTGACCCAAATCACATTTGTCTTTCCTACCATACGAAAACTTGCTCAGCGCAAACTATTACTAGTTGACAAGTCTTTATTCTTGACACCACATTCAATCCGGTAGTTGAGTTGCCTTAAACATTTTTATAAAAATTCTGAACTGCAACACAGCAACACTCGGCATCGCACAGACGTGCAACTAACTCGGATTTTTAATAGCGCGAGCTATTCATGCAAATCTAATGTTAGTCTGTGTAGTGTCCGGACGTCCTGCAGGCCGGCCGCGTATATCTCAGTAACGGATGATTTGATTGGCTTGGTTTTTGTTATTGAGAGTACTTTAGGGTCCCTAGTTGTGAACAATCGGTGAAGTTTTCCAAATTTTCGATTTTGGTGCATATGTGCATTATGTGTATATCATGTGTGCGTATGTGCATATGACATATACACACGGTACACCCACATATACAGCCGGTACACCCCCATACACACGGTACACGAAATTCATAAAACTTATGCTCGCGCTGTTTGGTACAGCCGTGTTTGCACGGTTTATTGTTTTTAGTGGATAAGGAAATGTATTTTATCAGGTATTTAAAGTACCGCTTTACTTCCCGTCTATATTCATATCGCTGCCTCGTTCCTCACGGCATTTGACCCCCCTCCCTTTCGTTTCCGTTAGTTCCAAGCCTTCCGACCCCTCCCACCCCCAAATTCGCCTCGAGGATAATGGATGCTCCCTAGGAGGAGGGTGCCTGTTCCACGTCTCACTCAACTCGAGAATGTAAAATATTTGGCAACAGATGGCAGAAACTGGAAAAAATTTGGTCTGAAAGGACGCACTACCTCACGTCTTTGTTTCCTAAATTCTGTTCCGACTGATCTGTTAGAAATCAGTTTAGGTTTATTCAGCAATCAGCACTAATTAAGTTATAATATTGCACTTAGCACTGTTCCTCTACTCAATATTGGAACAACGAGAAATTCTGTATCGCAATTAAAAAAACGAAAAAATTAAGGAAAAAATGAGAAGATTTGCTTCATTTTGAAGGTGAATCTGTCAAAATAGTTGAAGCACTTGAAAATTGAAATAGAAAAGCTGCTGGATAAAGTTGAGGTAAAACTTTTAACGGGTTTTAAAGTTAACTATCCAAAGAAAACTGTCGTTTCTTCAGAACGAGGCCCGGAACTGTCCATGTTCGCAAAAGACAGTCATTCATCGTTCAGGACTTGAATGATCAGAGGTCAAACTCAGCTAAAAATGGACAGGAAGATCAGGGCGCCATTTTGGATTCGGACTCCATTATTTTCATTCCAACGAAAAAAGACAAGGAGAAGGTGGAGGTGAATGAATAGAAATTCATTCGCCCCTTTTGAGCTTCGCATTTGATTTACCAGGGCGTGTGGGAAATTGGTTTGCTGAAATTGTGAACTGTAAAATCTCGGTCTTTAATAATTTCTCTTCGGATCCTTCAACTGTTTACTTTTTCCCACGGAACCAAATGCCGGACTTCCGGAACGTTTCAGTGAATTTTGTTTAATAAAATTTTGCTCATGAATTTACAGATTGTGTTGAATTCAGATTCAAGTCAGATTAAGATCAAATTTGTTTTGCGGTAGATAGCCTTGGAAATGGGTTTTCGTCTAAGTAAATTTAGCAACATTTTGGTCCAGGGCAACAAGGTGGTGGACACGGCCTCACTGACACAAAGCATGCGTTCTCTTGCTTAGGCTAATCAAAAAAAGCAAGTGGGAATTAGTGAATTATATTTTCCGATTTTTATTTCATTTTTTCTGTGCTTACTGGGCAGCAGGGCTTGGGCATGCAACTCATGGGTTGCTGAGCAGATGGGCATGGGGCCGGACAGCAGGAAGTAGGGGCTTGAATGCTCACCACAATCGGTTTCTAAAAATTGAGAAAAATATTAATCTAGACTTATTTAACTCGAAATTTTTGCCTTTCAAACTGAAAACTTACTGGGCATGCTCCTGCACCACCACATTTTGGTTGGCAGCCACAAGCTAAAGGTAAAAATTCAATCAGGTTATCATTTTCTATCGGAAATTTTACAAATTAATTTCTTACGGTCAGGGCAGCAAAGTGGCGGGGGCTGAAACAAAAAAAAATTAGGTAATAATTTTTTTTAAAGAATTTCGTGGAGCTGATTTTGAAGACGGCTTACAGGGCAGCAGATGTCATTGCACCTAGGCTTGCAGGGCTTGACGATGATGCAAGCTAGAAAATGAAATGAATACTGTTAAAAATATGCACCTGTAATATTTTAAATTAGATGGAAATAAATACCTGGTGGAAGTGGGTTGCAGCACGGAACCGGCTGTAACGGCAGGATAAAAATTAAAACCATCAAAACTGATTTAAAAAAATGTGTTCAAAAATCTTACGCAGCAATTTTGACCCATACGAGGAGGCTGAAAATTTCGGAATTTAATTAAAACCTCGTTAAAAAAAGGTAAAGAATAGTAAGCCATACCGGCGGGCAGCAGCTATGCCGGATGGGACGAATGATCATCGCAGGGGGAGCTGTGGAGAAAGATTCCAAGAATTAGGCATATTTTGAGATGCAGATGCAGATTGGATTTAACACTTACGGCAGCAAGGATCAGGCTAAAAAAAAAAACACCCGAAAAATAACCAAAAAATTATGTCCAACCATCTTCAACTGTAAATTCGCAAAGGAAAATAACTTACGCAGCAGCTCATGCTTCTAGAAAAGAAAAATCAAAAAATAAATTTATTAAAAAATAAATTTATTAATTTTACGAAAAAAGTAGTCAACTCACCGTCGGCGACAAGGATCCGGCTACGTAAGAAAATAATAATAATAACCCAAAATTATAAAAAAATAATTCATACTTATCAAGTTCAAGAGCTTTAAAATTAATTTAATAAAAAAACATACGCAGCATGGGACAGGATCAGGGCGAGGGCAGCAAGGATCCAAAGCCGGGCCACATGGTGGACAGCATGGTACTGGAAAACAGAAAGCATTACACTCCGCTCCATACAAGAGTTAAACTATGACCTACTAGGACAACAACGGGGTGGACAAATAGGAGGTGACACCACTGCAAGAATTTAAAGCAAAAATAATTCATTGGAAAACTCATACCGCCATGCAACTTAATTCGAGGTTCACTTGCCCAGGCACATCTTCTTGCAGCATGGGGGTGGGCTGGGGAAAAACTGTCATATAAAAAGGGTACCGAAAAAAAGAGGCTGCGCAGGAGCTTACCAGCATGGCGGAGGAATGAAGCACCTGCGACCCGGACGAATGCAAGGGTCAGGGCAGCATGGCGGAGGCTGAAAAATTATCAGACTCATGTAAAAAAAATTTGCATGAAAAATGGCCAGAGGCATTAGGAGTTTGTTTAGAGGTGCTTACGCAGCAGACTTTAGGAAAAATCGGCATCCGCGGGCAACATGGCTGAGGTGGAGGCTGAAATTATGAGTGAAGAGTTACAGCATTACGAATGCTTGAGGGGTGCTTTACAGTTTTGGAGTCCAACTTACACAGCAGGGTTTACAGCAAGGCCTGCAAGGGTCAGGACAGCAGAGTGTCAGACGAGGGGCAGGACAACACGGGGGTGGCTGGAAAATAGAAGCTAGTCTGAATTTGAATTACATGCTAAATGAAGCTGAAGCTGAGTCTTACGCAGCAAGGATTTCTCGGAGGACAACCTCCACAACCGTTTCCACCGCCATAGACCTAAGATTCAGTCAGAAGTTCAATGACCTTTTCATTAAATTCGAAAAATTGAACTCTATACTCACACGGCCACCGCCACCGCAACCACCACCACCACACATTGTTAAGAAATTTATTTCCTAGGGGTATACGGGGAAGAAAAATTAATAATTTGAATGAGAACGAAAAATTTTGTAGCGAAAGATGGACGTCTACCCTAACGGAAGTCGAAAAATGAAATGAGAATTTTGTCTTTGTCTCTCAAGAACGTAAAGAAATGAGCCCATCACTTTGATCACAGAATAAAAGAAGTTAGGGTCAAAGGGTTGCCATGTCAAATTCTTGAATTTGAATTTCAAGGGTCAACGACCTCATCGATTCTCTTCCGAGAGAATACAAAAATGTCTTGGGAAGCTTGGGTTTGACCAAGAAAATCTGATTTCCTTGAAATACAGAAATAGAAACACTGGTTACTTAGCAGTTGCTTCCGAAAGAGTGGAACGAAATATCGGTGAACTTGAAATGGGTCCAGTTGAAAACCATGACCACCTATACCTAAAAGTTGCGGATCGAACTTTCGAGTCTAAAGGTTACCATATTGAGCATCCGATCCTCCGTAGTTTTCCTCAATTCTTGAAGGAAATACTGTATTCTAAAACTTACAACCAGAATTTTCTGGAAGTAGTGCTGTTAGTCTTCTTAATTTTTTAAATAAATATTATCCGATAGGCCGAAAATCCAAGCTACAGTATTTTATTAAAATGATGCGTTAGTAAAAGCCTAATTTCTACGAGCGAGAGACTGATTTCATAAACTCAACATTATGCTGAGTTAGCAGAGTCTACTAAGAACCATCATAGGACTCATCTCTACAACTTTGACAGGAATCCCGATGTGGTGGTTAACATTGGACCCCGCTTCGACCAAGCCTATTCACTCTAAATTCTATTACCGTTATTTTTAAGAACCAAAACAACAATCCCTTAGACTGAGAAATATTTTTGAATATATTACAGAAAAACAGAGGCATCGAAGTGAAATAATTAAGAATTCTTATCAATTAGCTTCGTCCATTGTAGAAGGTCGACTTGGCTCGTGAGAGCGCATAAGTAGAATGAAGGCGACGGCAAGGTGCCATGGAAGTATTAACCGCAGCAGCCTTTCTTCATTGGGTTGTCCCCTGATGACTTTGTGATTTCCAGCTACGTCATATTCTAAATACGAATGCAAACAGATTTGACTCAATCGGCAATTTTTAAAGAACTTTAAAAGGGAGGCTTACTCGTGCAGTGGTGGGATGTATGCCGATAAGAAAATCAAAGTCTTCCTTAGTATCTCCAAACCTAAATGCCATTGCAAAGCCTTGAGTAACCTCTCCTGCATTTGGTCCAAAATAATTGAAGCCAACGACGCGTTCCTAAAGAATATTCAAAACTGACTGTCAAAATTCAGTAAAATTAGGATGATTCTCGGTTTTACCTTGGTCGGATTTAACACAGATTAACTTTGCATAGCACCGATTTACATCCCTTGGCTCCAGGAATATCGGGGTATTTTGGACGTCCACCAACAGCGATCAGGAAATTGCCTGCGACGCATGTTTTCTCATTCCCTTTCTTATCCGTAGCCTAACCCAAGGACATCATTTAATCATTCGCTTCTGAAAATGTGGATTGAATGAAAGGTATACCTTTATGGTATTATGGTCGACAAACTCAGCAAATTCATTTAAATACGTAACACCCAGCTTCACGATAACCCCAGTTGGTGGATTTGATATGATCAGAGATCGCTTGAACCATAGAGCCCCAGTTGTGGGTTTCTAGAATAAGATTATGCATCGTAAAAGAAAGGCCTCCAACAGCTTAGAATAGAATCTAATTACTCTGTTCTGGGAATCCCATCCATAAGCTCTAGCATCTTCCACAGCTTGAACTAGAAGTGCTGCCTGGTGCATAAGCTTTTTTGGAATGCACCCTACATTTACCTAGAACAAATAAAAGGAAAACAGAAATAAAATGAGCTGTACTGTCGTATTAAAGAAAAGACACATGGCGACCGGTACTTACGCATGTCCCACCAATGCCCCACGTATAGTTCCCAACGGCGACGGTTTGACGAAATCGAACAAAGCCACCTTTCTCCCTTGAAGCTTCCTATGCAAATTAACAAAATTAAACCAATTCAGTAAATTATGCTAAGAAACCACTAACCACAGAAGGAAGATATTCTTTTACCTTGGAAGCCGCTAATCCGCCAGACCCACCACCAATGACAATAAAGTCGTACTCGTTGGGTCCTTTGTTGCTTCCATTGTTGGTGGTTGTTGGTACCATTGAAACGCTTGCCGTACTAAAGTTTAACCTTGACCTTTTGACTGGGGAAGGCACTGCTGCTCTTACTGCCCGATTAGTAGTAGAAATTGAAGGATCGAAGAGTAATACTCATGACTCACTACAGCAACTTCTTATTAATTTTAAAGGAAACGAATGAAACATTCAGAGCCGAAAAAGGAAACAAAGTGCTATCTCGAATTTTGGCTATGCCACTTTATTACAGCTAATGCGACGACGACATGACTACCTAAAAATATGAAATCAGGTAGCGAAAAAAAAAAGTTAGAAAATGGACCAGATTACTTAAATTAAGAAAAAAAAAATTAGGAGGTGCTAAGCGTGGATGAGTTTTCCATACCAAATTGACGCCGGCTAGATATTAGTAAAAGTAAGAAATGGGCCGTCGGTAGAACAGTCCTGCTTCTTCACGGAGCGGTTCCATTGCTCGGAGTTCTTCCGCGACAGGTATTCTTCGTCGCCGGGGCGCTTCAGTTCCTTCCCTGAGCAGGAGAAATTCGTGTTGCTCTCGGAGCGGTTTTTCTTCCCAGAACGTTAAAAGCTCGTCAAAGACAGGTGATTGGAGGAGAACTTCAAAAGGACTCAGTGACCGCTTCGCACGCTGCTTCTGATCCTCCTTTGGAAGTAGTAGAGAGAAAATTCTGTCCAGGTAGTTACCCAAGAAGGGAATTGGGATTGTGTTCCTGATTAGTTTCCGGCAGACGGGGCATTCATTCTTCTCCCTTTCCCACTCGATGATGCAGGAGAAGCAGAACAAGTGGCCGCAGTCAATCACGCCCGGCTAATTTTTAAGAACAAGCATATTAGGAACAGAAATTAAAATTTCCGAGGAAAAGAAAGACGCTTACGTACTCTAACAAGAATTTCCATGCAAATGGAGCAGCTCAATTCATCTTTAAGAAGCGCAATCGCAAAATCCTTGGGGACTGCTAGCCTTAGCCCGTGGGATGGAGTTGGTGGGGGAGCGGCAGTGGAAACCTTCGCAGCGTCATCAGTTCCTACTCTCTCGCTCTTCTTTGCTCGAGCAGAACTAAAACAATTATTGAAAAAATTCAGAAATTCATGTAAATAATGAAAATTGAAACAATGGGATCTAGGAATTTTAAAGAATCTCGAGCTTACAACCATTGTTGAAAAATAATGGTCCCAAGAATCCCAATAATCGTCCCGAAAACCCCAACGATGAAACTGGACCAAATTCCCATTGTCGCCAAGTCTATTTCCAGCCGGGTAGTGAAGAATGAAAGCAATAAATTCCTGGACCTAGAAAACTGGCAGTTCCAACGTCTCAACGCAAATAGCACCTTCGGACTGTGGTTGAGGCAGGAACCCTCAGCGTTCTTTTATTTTAATTTTAATCCAAACTATTTTCTTCCCCTTCTTTCTTTACTACCTTTCCTGAAAGCAGGCAGCACCACCCAGGCACACTGTACAAAGTAAAAGCAAGTTATTTTTATCTCTCAATGAAAAACTAAAAATTATGCATAAATTAACTTTTTCCTCCTGCTTCGTAGTCTTAAAATCATCCTTGAGACTTATAGCCTGATTTAAGCCCTGGGTAGAGCCTTTCAATGGGGCTGTCTGGGCTGAAATAAAAACCATTGTTTTTTTGCAGTACCAAGGCAGTTAGAGCAGCTAATCCGTTGAAAAAAGAAAATAAGAAGGAACGAGGAAGGTACGGAATTATCTTGATAGTGACCAAGAAAAGCTGATGTTCCTTCAAATACAAAAATAGAAACACTGGTTATTTAATGTTATAAGAATCACTATGACCAAAATAAGGGCATTTGTATGAGTATGATACACAAGTATGATAGGTAAGCGATTGAGCAGTACAAAATTCACAAGCAGCAGGAGGTATAATAGGATTTTCAAGGCCTATAAGCTCTTCCTTCCGTCATCGCAGGTAGTTGATCACATTGCCGCACTGTGCAAGAAGAGAAAATAATCAAAGGCTTGTCTGCATAAAATTTTGAGGGTAATTAAATGGTAAGTGTTGGACTTACAGGATCACAAGGCACCTTGCCCAGAGTACCAGCACGAACATTCCAGCGAAGTTGCATCCTTGCGTCCTCACCAGGGCATTTTTGCTTATCCCAGATTGATTTGTAGAAATGGTAAAGTGAAACTGGATCATGGCGTACAGATTTAGGAGGTAATTTGGCTCGTTTCCTCGATCCTAGAAGAAAATAAATTTTATGCCAATTTCCACCTGCAATTATTTTCTTTTCCAAATATCAGTTTAGCTTTGCAATATCATACCATCTACACTGCTGCAGTCCGTGTCAGAGCACGAAGTGGTGGTGCTGGTAAATCCAGTGAAGCTAATCTTCCCTGAGGACCCGGATGAAGATACTTTTGGTTGATAATCCTTGTCCAATCTCTCGTTTGAAGATCTCTCATGTAAAACTCGTTTTGGTTTCTCAGAGTATTTTGGTGGTACCCTGGACCCTAAATCACATAGAAAATCAGTCTTTTGAAAAATGCAAACTTAAATCCTCTCTTGACTTACCTGACTGATTGAAAGGATTAGGCACATCAGTATTTACAGCGCCCCCTCCAGAGGCTGCTCTCCCGGACCCGGAAGTCGCTGTAGCGCTGCTAATGGGTTCTGAAGAGCTCACACGCTGCGATGAGTAGTAAGAGGACGAAGGTGACGTCGGGCTCGGGTACTCATTTTCTTCTTCCGTCCTCCTTCCATGTCTCCTCTTCTCTTCATGCTTGATTAAATTCTTCAAATCTAAAATATAACAACGAATTAGGTTATGTAATACTCACTGGTTTGTGCAGTGTACGGTGAACTTCCCTTCCTTTACTTTTTACCTTGAATAAACAGAGCCAGCTGTTCATCGTTTATTTCTGCGAAACCAAGGTCCGCCAAATGACGCCGTATTTGACTCTTCGTGAACACTAAAGGCATCTTTGGCAACAATGAGTCAGCAATTAAATTCGATGCTAATTAATCAGCTCAACGATACAATCACAGAAATCACAGGAAGAAATAAAGATTTTCCGGAAAAGTAAAGTCTATGGGCCGGTGCGGTGGAGTCCCGCTACCTTCTCATAGCGGCAAAATCAAAGAGCCAGGAGCCGAAAAAAGGCGGAGCGAAGCGTGAATTCACACGAGGGTGATTTTTTTTTGTGTTCGGCAAATCTAATTCTCGTACTGATTAAAATCGGGAGGTCAATTTGCAATTTCGAGTAATTTTATTTGGATAACCTGTGTGTTGCAGGTACTACCAGGAAAGATGCTGAGGTCATCAGCTAAGTCATTGGCAAAGGTACATGCTCTATGCAGACAAATCCACTCTACCGCTAGAGTTGGCCATTTCCTTCTGGGTACGCGGTCAGAGCTGACGAAGAATGTCCGTGCTCAGTGCCCTCCTGCCCTTCTCGGTCTACGATCTCTTCATGCTACATCAGTCAAGTAAGTTTAAATTACTTGAGGAAATGGTGTAATCATACATTTTGT
>JABASM010001418.1:0-14756 GCA_019776545.1 Brachystomella parvula | reverse complement strand
CCCCCCCCCCCCCCCCCCCCCCGCTCAGTCTATCTTTTTTGAAGGGGAAGCTTTATAAATGAATCAGAAGCAAAATATTTTCTGGAAGCCACTTCTAACTATCCTTTCTGTAATTGGGATTTTTCAGGAGCAGGGGCTTCAGCTCCTGGAACTCCGTTTGTTAATTCATCATAATGAATTGGTTATGCCAGTAGCGTAGTAAGAAGAGCTACGCGGTGCCTCCGAGCTCATTTTGAAATTATGGAAAGTTAGATAGGGCATAGCAGTGTTTAAAAGCCTTTCCCTTAATCTTAACATGCTACACCTGTTTGTTAGCCATAAATAAGTGACACTGATATCCTTCATGGCTCCTCTCCCTCCTTCCAGTAAAAAACTTTTGGGATGACATAGAAGGGTATCTCATTACTATTTTCTTTCCTGTAATGCAACAATAAGTCCAAAATGAATGACAGATTTATGTCGAGGGAATCTGATTTTCTGATTTATTTTTGTATTTTGTATAGCATTAGATTCAGTTCTCAGTTACCCTCCTAAGCTCCTTTCCTTTGCGTAAGTCAAGTTCTAGTCTGTCTTTCCTTGGTCTTTCCTTTGAGGAATTGGAAAGAGTAACAATTGAAGTCGGAGCCTGTTGTTAAAGTCTTCTGATTTTCTTTTTGAAGAAAAGGAATAATTTAAGCTCATGATTATACAAGAGGATGGGAAGGCTCCTGTTTATGTTTTTGAGTCAAAACGGTTGAGGAGTTGATTAGAAGTAGAAGAAGATGATAGAGAGACCTGAGGAGAAATTCAAGTGGAAAGGGAAGAAACTTGAGCACTAATGAAGGATTTTGACTGTAATTTAATAATACCCCCGTTTGACGTTCCTCCCTTTTGGAATAAATTTATAAAGTGGCATACGTTGACATGAGAGAGAAGATGGTAATGATGATGGTGATATGATTATACTCCATTATTTAACCGTAGGGGAGAAAATAAGGAGTTAAGTTGGTTAATGTAATTGGTGTCGTGTACGAAGAAAGGAAATCAGAGAGGATGAACAGGAAGTTGATTTCTTTTCGGAATCAAAAGATTCCTGGTTTTAAATTCCTGTTGGGTAATTTTATCATGTTAACGTGACCTTTGATTTTTATTCCTTGATTCTTCATCAAGAGCTAATTTTTGAGATTTAGAAAGTTAAATAAAACAGTTAGTCAAAATTTAAATGTTGTCTGCTTGCGCCGCTGCAAAAACTTTCTCCGTCTGAACTAACGGGTGATTACTTGAAAGGTGACCCATGAAAATCCCCAAATTTACATATTGGGGATTTTCACATTGGGAATTTTCACATTGGGGATTTTTTGTTTTGGGGATTTCTCACATGGAGCCATTGAAAAGGCTGCAGCAGTAAATCACGGTTTAAATGCATTAAAATACGGTCGAGTGATCAGGATGAATTTCTTCTCCGGCAGATTCTACTCATATTTTTAGCAGTTTCGTAGACCGTTGGCTTTAATAGAGCTGTAACGCTGGCCAAAGCTGGCCAACGCTGGCCAGGTGAAACCTATCAGACGTCTTTAGCGTAAAAAACGATGGTGTCTTTGAAATTTGCCAAAAGTAAAGTATAATGCGTTTGGGCCGCGACTCAATGCTTTTAAGTTTTTTAAGTAATCACCCGTTATTCGACTGACTTCAGCAAGTGGGGAAAGAATTTTCCCGTCCCTAACTTCATTAAATCGTGAATACTTTGAAGTCCTATCCAATTCTTTCGTAGTTTTCCTTTCCAATCGAAATTAAATCAGCTGAAGATTTACTTCCGGAGGATTGGGGAAAAGGCATATAGCAATTAGAATTACCATTATGAAAGTAGGGCTTAATTTTCTCAAACTGAAATTTTATTTTGATTACTGTTTTCGTAGGGAAACTTTTGAGAGATTCTCTTTAACCTTTCTTTATCATTATTATTACAGGTGAGAATGGAAATGGAATTGGTTCATCCTCCTCCCGTGAAAGCATTACGAATCTTTTGGATGAAGGCCTAGGCACATCTCTCGATGGCACAGATGAGATCCCAACAACCTCCTCTTCCACACATTCAACTCTTGGTCGAAATGACTCAGGTGACTACTTTCTTTCGGGTTTTGACTTCACCCCCTTTCACAGACCGTTTCCATTTGCAAAATCCGTACATTGTATTTCTTTCATCTCTGGTCTCTACTCCATGCCTCGCTCAATTTATTATTCTTCATTTCCTAACCTGGGATTCCTTCATAATAAACAACATGGAGGAAATGGGACGGAGGAGAGAATTTTAAAGAGTTTTTTCACATGATGCCTCTCTCTCTTTCCCATTTAGATTTCTCTCCAGTTTATTTTTCTAGACAGGCTCAAATAACAGGGGGAGAGCACGGTGGATATCCCGTTGAATCTAAATGTCAAATCTTTTTTTTTTCTCCTAAACTAATCTTTAAATATAAATAGAGAACACGTGGGGATGGAGCATATGCTCTGATTTTGAGATTTTCACTGATTTCCTTTCCTCTCCTCCTATTATTTATTGTACCGATGGAGTTCATGTTCATTTAATAATTCCGAGATTTCTCTTCTCCCTTCTTCTTTTGTTCTTCTCTCTTTCTCCTTTTCCTTTCCTATCATCTACCCCTTTGGCTAAATTACTCCAAAGATTTTAATATCTGACAGTATTATTAAACTACTTGAGAAAATGATTTCCAAGGCTTCTTGCCTACTCACTCACTTTCCCTTAACAGGGATGATGGTGATCAGCAGAGTACCAGCGTCTCTCCCGCAACTTACTATATACTCCCATAGAACAGGACGGCCTCCTCCACTAATCGCATCTTCTCTCCTCTACATTTATTACTTCCACATGATTATGTAGAAATCCCGAGAGAGACACGGGCAAGGAGAATTACCTCCCTTCCATCGTGGTTTCCCGATGAGTTTAGTCTCTCCTTCCGGAATTTAGATTTATTCATAATGAGTCAGCAGAGGCTTAAGACATTCTCAATAGAATCCTCCCGCAAACGCCACGGATACTTATAGAAAAGATCCATGGAGTCCAGGGACTTCAAAATGAAATAGGCTCAGCGAAACCTAACAAAGAATTCCAAACCTAGCACAGCCACTTTTTTGTCTTTCCTTCAAATGTCCGCCTGTCACAATTTCCGGTTGTCTACTCCGTAGAATTGGTTGAGATCTACTAGAGGCAATATTGTCAGAGCCTTATCTGCTCGCATGGTCGGTCGTCGAACTTTTCATCGATTGGTGTATGCCCGTCAGGCATTTCCTTGTCTTACAATTTCAAGCTTAAACTGGCACTAATAGCTCTTACTTACCTATCGTTAAAATCAAAGCCATGGTTTTTCTTATTGGTTGTCTATTGCTCGGATTTTTAGAAAATAACTCCAGAAAAGGCTGGACGAGTTTAAAACTTTGGCTAGTTAGCTGTCTGAAAAAATCGAGTGCTTTTACTAACCTTGAAAGGCCGTAGTTGAGAGCGGTGCGCGGTTTTAGCCTGAGCTAGCAAAAATTATGTTTTCGTCACCATGATCTTGTTGAGAAAACAGAAGGAAAGTAAATCGGCTTTAAGGATTTGAAAGGTCGGAAATTAGAATTCTAAGAGAAAATTCGGCTATCTAGCTAAAAGATGTGGAGGTGCTTGCTCAGGGGACTTGGCAGTTAGTAGAATTGGATATGAGGAAATTAGAGATGTAAATTATCGTAATGGTCCCCATTATTCCGGTCGTAGAAGTTTGAGGCAGTGCTCTATGATTTTGGTCACATATGAATTCAGACTTTCTAATGGATAGTGAAAGTGTGAAAGCAAAGAAGTTTACACGCTTTACTCTCATTACCCTTTATCTCAAGGGATATAGCTTTTCTGAGTGAAATCTAAGTAAACGCTTTTATTTGGTGGTTAGATTTCAATTTCAGAAGGCAAAGACCATTGGAGTCTGATAGTAATAGGTGCTAGCATTGTTGGCTTGACTAGATCTCCTTATACAAAATCATTTCTTTTCGTATTATCTGTAATTTTGCTGGGAATGAATACTGGCTAAGGGGAAACCATTTTCCATTTCTGACGCCCTCTTTCACTTTCTCTTCGTAAAATAAACCGTGCAAACTCGGGTGTACGTAATAGCGCGAGTGTACCGTGCCCATTTCTACCGTGTACCGTGTGTATATGGGGGTGAACCGGGTGGACATTTTCTGAAGTTTGTATGAATTAAAGTGTGAAGTGGATGTATATGGGGGTTACCGGGTGTACCGTACGATTGATTAGTGTCGCCATAGCGGCCCCCCACACAAACCCGTTCGCCCTCTCTCTCTCCCTTCCTCTTTGGCGAAGATGAGCAAACTCTTTTTCACTCAACTCATTCTCTCCCTTCTCTTGCGGCTAACCTGCTGAAAAGAGAATGTAAAAGTGAGCGTATGAGAGTTGGCGAACGGGTTTGTGTGGTAGCCGCTATGCGGACCTAATCAATCTTACGGTATGGCGACACTAATCAATCGTACGGTACATATGCAAATATGCATACCATAAGTACCATATACACCATATACACATATGGGCCAAAAATCGAAATTTTTTAAAACTTCACCTATCGCTATGAAACTTAATAGAGAACATCTAGGGACCCTAAAGAACTGTCATACCGAAATCAAGTCAATCCGATCATCCGTTACTGAGAAAAAGTGCGAACGGACGGACGGACCACATTGCATTCGCATGAATAGCTCGCGCTGTTAATAAACTAAAAAGTATTTTCCCAAATTCTTGCATTCATTGGACCTCATTTATTATGCTTGTCTTGCATAGGACAGGATTTTCCCCATTGGCACTTGTAGAAAGCCAAATTTTTTACCTGAGTCCGCTTTGAATTTTACTATGCCGATCTCTACAAGTTTCACCGGAACGCCAACTTCAGATTTTTCTGCTGCCCATTTTTTTTTTTTTTGCTGCAACTATTTTACTGCTAAGAAAACTTTTATTCTCTGAGAGCTTCGCTTGAGAAGAGCTGCCGTTGTCTGAGATCAGTAGTATCATTAAACTTTCAAGCATCACTTCTAATTTAGAATGCGATGGAAATAAAGAAGTTCCATTGGTGAAAAGCGAGAGGCAGCCTTGCAAATTCAGGCTGAAGTTGGTCTAGATTTTATCCGATCACCCTGTCTTCAGAAATAACAAAATAACAATAGTCTTAAAGAAGGAGCTCCGTCATTTACTCTGGTTTTTATAAGTTAACTTTCCTCAATATAGGGAATTCATCTGGGCTAGTGGAGAAAGAGGAAGTGAAGGGAAAACACAGTTTTAGAAATTCCATTTCCATTAGTATTATCATCGTCACTTGGGAAAAGCGCTCCTTTCTTTCTTCTTCCTTTTCTTTCTTTTGTCATTCTCTCAACTGTTCGGATGGATGAGTAGTAAAAAGGACGTCCTGCCCTTGACGTCCACAGACAGTATTTTTTTTTACATTTCTGCTCTACATCCCTCTCACTGTCGGAGAAACAGAAATAAAAGACGAGATTTTAATAGGGCAAACACAATGGGGAGAGAATATTATAGGACACGAGAGGAATGAAGATGATGAGGAATTTAAAGATCCATTCTTATTATTCATTCTGCCTTTACCCTTATCTAAGAGCCTACCTTACAAATTCTAAAAGTGAATGACAGAAGACAGGAGGCAAGAAAAGCAGAGCTCTGTTTTTTTCTTGCCTCCAGAAAAAAAATGTCATTCTGAGATGGAATGACTAATTCCAGTCGTCATTTTAATTAATTCAACTCCAAATTTGCCCTGTGTCATGCAAACGTTGGAAAGTATCAAGACTGTCAAATGTGCGTGCTCTGCATCGTAAATTTACTTTTTACTTTGCCCAACTTCCTGCGTGTTCTTCTTAAGATTCCAATTAGATACACATTTCGCAAATGATGCTGGGGTCTTTGCTTTAAAAAAAAAATTAAGTTTCCTGTTGGCTGTCTAATAATGATGAAGTGAAAGTTTTTTTAGGCTGAAATACAATACAGGGTGTCTGAAAATAATTTCTGCGGTGAAAGTTTTTCATTTTTTCGAAATTCACTTAATCAATTCAAGAAACGTTTTTAAATAATTCAGCTTCAGCTAATTTACGTAAAGCCTTAGTGCATCTATTGCCGAATGTCTTCCTGCTGAAATTCAAATCAGAAATATCGGTTTCCGGCATTTTAAAAATTTGAAAAATTTTCACTGAGGAAATAAATGTTAGACGCCCTGTAGATTTCAAGTTTTCTGGAAACAGAAAAAAAATCAGCGTTTAGAGCGTTTAGAATTGAAAAATTGCTGGAGGCTAGCTTGCTTTCCTTTGGCTGGAATGAAGTGAAGGCTGAAGCTATATACGCCTGAATGAGAAAGTCTTGGCAGCGAATGTATAAATGTAGAATGTGGAGAAGAGAAGGGAAGAATAATGGTGGTTAATGACAAGACGTCCAAGCGTAGATTCTAAAACTGGTTCCGTATGTCTCCATCTGTTTTCTTCACAACGCTTGAAGTGCCCATGGCAAGTAGTGGTAGTAGTAGGCTTCCATTGCTCTCATTATGGGATTCTGCAAAGGCATAAATATGTTCTAGAGATGGTAGAGATAGGTGGAAAACCGTTGGGAAGATGAGAAGATTTCTAAGACTAATTCTGAAGTTTGTGACGAAGAAGTGGAACCACTTATCCATCCCTCGCTCATATTGCGGATGAAGGAGGTACTCATCTTATAAAGGATCGTTTTAAAGTTGATGATGATGGTTGAAGTTAACGATAGTTTACATTGTTCCTCTCTTAACGGATGTCTTCCTCCTATCTCAAGTATACTAGAGAAAGTGGATAGTTTTTCCTAAGGACCCTGATCCCCCTCAACTTTCATCTCATCATCAGCTAGATTGGACTTCTGTTTTTGTGTCCAATGCTGGTTCTTTGGATTTTCTCCTGGACTTGGTCAGTTCAGCTTAAAAGTAAAGCATACAGTTGCATCAAGCAGACCTCAAACCTAGGATTTCAACCGGTATTGATTTTATAATGGGTATCAGGTGAAAATCTCAAAAACAAAAATCTCGAATGTGAAAATCTCAAAATCTCAAATGTGGAAATTTCAGTTTTGAAATTAAAAGTTTGCGTTGAACCCATGCTGGTGAGCCAGTGTAAAAGTGGCCGTTGCAAATCACCATCTACAACATTGTTGCAATAGTGTTTTAGAACTTTAGTTTTTACTTCATGGATTCTTGTCATGACATGCAAAGGTCGCACTGGCACTGGCTCACAGCGTTGGTTCAACTCAACAGTCCCTGTAGACTTTTAAATTTCAAATGTGAGATTTTCACATATTTGGGATTTTCACATGTGAGATTTTTGTTGAGATTTTCACATTTGAGATTTTCACATTTCAGATTTTTACTTTTGAGATTTTCACATTTGATTTACATATATTTGAGATTTTTCCGTTTGAGATTTTCACTTTTGAGATTTTCACATTTGAGATTTTCACATTTGAGATTTTTGTTTTTGAGATTTTCACATTTGAGATTTTCACATTTGAGATTTTCACATTTGATTTACATATTTGAGATTTTTCCATTTGAGATTTTCACATTTGAGATTTTCACATTTGAGATTTTTGTTTTTGAGATTTTCACATTTGAGATTTTCACATTAATTTGATTTACAGATTTGAGATTTTCCCATTTGAGATTTTTACATTTGAGATTTTCACATTTGAGATTTTTACATGGAACCATTTTAATGTGTTCTCAATCTTCAATCTATGCATTTTGATTTTAGGGAGTNGAGATTTTCCCATTTGAGATTTTTACATTTGAGATTTTCACATTTGAGATTTTTACATGGAACCATTTTAATGTGTTCTCAATCTTCAATCTATGCATTTTGATTTTAGGGAGTATTTTCTAAGCTGAAGAAAGGGTGGGAGAAAGGAAATGATTTACATGAAAACTCGAGAAACAGAAATTTTCTGAAAGGAAGAGGGCTCTTCCTTTTAGATCACAAGAATTTTGGATAAATTGAATTTATGAGGGTTATCACGGTGACTTTGGAAATTCTTGATCAGAGAAGACAAGGAGGAGTTGTCAATAGGATTGGCGGTAGTGGTTTAGAAGCTGAGAATTAAATTTAGAAGATCAAGAAGAATTATTCGTTGGTGACGGAAGGGGTGGGATGCTAGGAGAAGTAAAAGCTGAGATTCATTATTTATGGCTTTCTGGGAAGGTGTGTCATAGGTACTACTTTATCATCATCTCCCCTCTCGAGAACACCTAACACTTAATTAAAAAGGGAAAAGTGTTGGCTGAGTCAAAAAATATAGAATAATTAAGTTAGGATGAGATGATGAGAAATAAAGAAAAAAGGGTTCTTTGACCTAGTCATGGAAGAAGTTTTAGGCTCTTTTCCTCATCTAAACTTAGAAGCGTGAAGTCATGGGATTTAATCTTTAAGACGGATGATGTAAGGTGGATGAGGGGGTACTTAAGAAAGTTTGGAGGATGTAAAGGCCATAGGGGAGGAATAGGGATTAATGTTCCTTTTATGTATATTACGTTAGAAGATTAAAACTCTATACTTTTTGTTGAGCTCTCATCTTCTTGGAAGTCTGTTTACTTCCTTCTGGCCCTTTATTTTCTACGGTTTAGCTTTTTTCAATTTCCTTTAAATTCGATTTTAATATTAGTTCCTGATCCATTTGATCCTCCATCCTTCAAATCCTAGGTTATAACCTCTTACAAATTCTTGACAGTTCTTATTCCTTTTTTTTTATTCTTTTCCTTTGCGTGCTTTCTCTATCTTCAAGAAATATAGTATTCTACATTTGACAGAGTGTCGCTGAATCCTGTCATGAAAAGTGGATTTTTCATGCTTACAGACGCGCAGGTCCACGCAATACAAGTTTTCAAATATTGTGTTTGATTCTCCACCTCTGAAAAATGTTTTCGCAAAATATTTGTTTTGGGGCATTGGAAATTACGTGGGAATCCTTGGCGGCCAAGGTTCGAAATTTTGGTCCGGCAGGCGCTATCGCCTCGGCGTGCCTATAAAGGCGTAGCTACGCTCGCACCAAGCGCCCTTTTTTTTCCGAGAAAAAGCCGCAACCGCACCGGCTCGTACGCTTTTTCGGAAATCTGGGAATGTATCGGAATCTTGTAACTGCACCGCGCACCATCCGTCTGGCGCACGTTACGCTTCGAATTTTTTCGGGGCACGTTCAGCTAAATCTTTAACAGAAATTTGGGAAGACTGACAAAAGCTAGAAGCACCAATCAATTAAGCGATGGTTAAATGCAGAAATGCAGGGAACTCGGTCAACTGATCATCCCCATAAAGAACCTCAAAATTGATTTCAATTTGAATTATGATGGAATTTTTTCGCCTTCGAAAAAAGCCCGGAGAAAATAATTTCTTGGTTTAGAATATTATAAAATTCATTTCTGGGAATACTAGATCCTCAGGTACCACACTGACCTAGTTTCCGCGTTATGATTTTTGCGTGGTTTTTTCTGTTTTCACTGAACCTAGTACTTATTGCTCCTGAGAGCTCTAAGTTTTGAAAGCTCTCAGACCTCTTTGTATTCATGTATTTCAAATAAAATTCAATTTTCATAATTTCCTTGAGATGAAAGGAAATAAGTAAATCGACTCGAAAAGATTAGCACTCTGCCACTTCCTATTTCCATATCTCAGACTCCTCAACTTTAACTTTTTTCCCCTTTTCACTCACTCAAGAAAAAGAGAAGGCGAAAAAAAATAGTTTCTGCTAATATAGTGACTGCCTGCTATTGATTATTCCATTAGTCAGGAGGAAGGATGGGAATAAAACGGGCTTCGACTCTATTGAATTCCTCTTTTGTTTTTTCTGAATTTTCCTTTGAGAACCCCATCATCCATTCTTTTCCGAGTTAAACGCTCTAATGATCAAGAAATTACTTTCACCATCATCCTTCCTACAATTATTGAGTCCCTATTCTTAATCTTCTCTAAAGCACCTTGGAATCCTCCAGTTCCACTTGTGAGAAGGAAGTTACGAAGTTCAAAAAAAAAGTAGGTCGACTCCATGTATAGCTTCCATTGGCAGCAGGTGATATAGGTCTAGACGGTGATTAATGCTAGAGGAAGGGGGGTTCTCTTTGTAAATGGACCGAAACAAGGGAGCAAAGACTAATTACAAAAAGGAAAAGTTCTTTTTTTAATTCATCTCTGTTGTAGTGTGTGAGCGGAAGTTAATGAAAAGATTTTTTGGCAATGTTTCATCTTCCTCTTTGTTTTCCGCTCTTCTTTAGTGGAAGGATGAAGAGGGTACGCAATTTGCAATTTTTAGTCATCAGAGAAAATATTTTTCATTCTTTTTGGCTTGCCAAGTCGTAGGGTCTTATCAGGAGCTCCCAGTACAGTACTCTTGTAGTCTGGTTATATTTTCACTCAAATCAAACTGTCAGAGGAGATCGCGCGTGGGGATGAAAGGGTTTATTCGGGTGACAAAGCGAGAGATCTGAGAAAGTACCCCCTCCACGCGTCAAATTCTTAATAGCACCGGAGGGAATCTTTTCTTCCACACACAGCTAGGGGAACTTTTCAATGCACTTTCCAATCCAATTCGTCTTCAACATTTTATCATCTAAACTGCCTATAAGGTTTGTTCGTACGTGCATAATCCTTACACTTTATGCATTTACAGCACCTCTATTCAACCCTCTTCCTTTCATTTCCAGCTTCTTCCCTGCCTTTCACATGTGAGGGTAGGAAAATGAGAATCCGTGCAGGGTCAGTCAAAATGTTTAGCTTCAGAGTCCCTCTGGAGATTTCACTTATATGCATACAGAATATTCAGATTAATGCAGTTCTNATCGGTGAGTAAGAATCGGTGGGTATGAGTAAGCTCAAAACCATGGGTTTGTCCTCAATTTTTGCGACGAGAATACCGATTACCCACGGGTAAGCCTCAAAACCATTGGTTTGGAGAGAAAAGTGACCGGCGAATTTGGACCTAAGTAATTCTTCTCCCTTGCCTTTCAGCTAACCTGGTGTACTCGTGCTTCTACTTACTTTCACTATACGATCTTTAAGCAGATTTTTGATTTCTATCTATAATTTTTACTTGATCGATAAAAAAAATCTTAAAATATTATAATATCAAGTGGTGGGTCGTGATTTTTCATTTAAAAAGCAGCTTGGTTTTTTTTAATCGGTCCAAGGATGAGAAAGTAGTGTAGGAACAAGGCATTTGATTTCTTCAGCAAAACTAAAAAGTTAAATGAGGTCAGACGAATTTGTTGAGAAAACGCTTATTTTAGTTGAGCCTCGGTTCTCATTACCAAGGCCAAGACAAGTTCTTGATGGAAGAGTGAGGGAAGGCTTTAAGAAAAGTGTCTCAAAGGATTTATATTCTTTCCATTTGCCCAATTTTCACCTCCAAGACTTCACTTTCTCTCTTGACTAGACAAGGAAAGTCTTCTTTCGAACCATCTCATCACTCAGACTTAACTCTAAAGAGAAAATGGTGTAGAGCCTATTAACTCCTCACAACTGGGAAATGTCGACTCAGTTCCCTCTGCTACATTTTTTTCTCCTTTATAGGAAAAGTCCTAACATTATTAAAACAGGAGCACAAAAGACTGGTGTGTCACTGAGGTTTTTTTTCGAGAAGATTAGGAGGCATCAGCGGGAGAGGAGGACGCTGGAGCAAAATGTCACACGCTCACCTTTCTCTGTTTCTCCCGTTTTTTTAATCTCCATTATCCTCAATCAACTTTCTCCACGGAGAAAGTTGGTTCTATCGAATCCGTTTCCATCGGAGCACACTGCCCCTGCTACGACATAGAGTATTTCGTTTAATCGTTTGGAAAATAGGGGAAAGGAAGATAAAGGGTGGGAGGGGCGATTCCTTCTGCGGAGGTAAAAAGGCTCTTTGAGAATTTTTGCTTTCTCTCTCTTCTTACTCCTAAGATCCGACTGTAAATCTTTTTAAGCGGCAGTGGAGCGAACGTGAAAATGACATCTGAAGGGTTTACCGTAATGATTTTAATGAATACTTTAGAGAACTGGAGACTCATTGTCACGTTTCTCCTCTGATTCCAAATATCTAGGTCGAGGAGGAAAGTGAGGAACTTTAGAAACCCAGTCAACCGCACACGATGCGTCTCACGCCTACACGCTACTACACTCTCCTGCCTCCTTCTGAACCTGTACTAGACTCGTGCTTGATTGGCTTCTTTTAACTTTAATTTCAAAATTTTTTGAAGCGAATTCTCTTTGGAATTAAGTTTCGTAGGAGCATTAAACATGTAGTTAGGGGTTAGTACAAAAGCAGCCAGTTCGACCACTTTCTGTTTTCACTTCTTCCCAACTTTCTTTTCTTGTCTCATCCAGTAGCCCTTTTTGTTCTTCTGACAACTTCCTCAGCTTCCTTCTACGACACGAACTTTTATTTATTTTCTCTAAGATAAGGAAAGGAAGTCCAGATAAAATAATTTCGTTTAACAGAAAAATCACGTATCGTCAAAATAGGTCTTGCAAGGCACATGCTACATGCCCATTCGATACTACAATCTTTTTGGACTTCAGAGCGCATCCAACCAGAACAAAGAAAAAGTCTCCGCTTCTTTTTTCAGAAAATTGTGGGTTTCGTTTTGCAAACAAAAGTTATACAGGGTAACAGGGTGTCTAAAATTAAATCAGTGAAAGTTTTTCATTTTTTTAAAAAATTTACTTAATCAATATTTCAAGAAACTTTTTTAAACAATTTCAGCTTCAGTTAATTTACGTTCGGCCTTAGTGCCATCGATTGCTGAAGTCTTCCTGCTAAAGTTCAAATCAGAAATAGTGGTTTTCGGCATTTTAAAAACGTGCAAAATTCTCAATGAGGAAATTAGTTTTAGACACCCTGCACATCTAGCAGCATTCAATTTATTTGCACACCTAACTACTGTATTTAAATTATTTCCGACTCCAGATTTCAGGGCTACCAGTAAAAAAAGCTGATTTTCTTGAAACCTGAAGAAAAAAAAAATTGATACTGGCTGGTGTGAGAGTTGTGCTGCGAGATATTAGCATGCGAGGAAATGCACCTGATACTCAATTGCAGATGTATGGATGTATGAAAGAGGCGAGACAGTTAAGACCAGGAGAATAAAAGTTAAAAAGTAAAAGTCTTGACAAATTGAAACGGATTGGTTAATGCGAAGACCTGGAGGAAAAAGAAAAGTGAGGAGGAAAAGTTTTAATCTTTCCTTGTTACTCGGAGCTCCTTCTATTAAATCATACTTCCACTGCTCTACTTTTTCTTCCTTTGGAAAGTTTGCTTTCCCTTTTACTTTAATATGGACTTGCATTTATCTGGACGGCTTCGAGGAGAAATGTGAAAAGAAGAAAGAAAGTTATCTAAAAGTCCTTTAATTAGAAAAATAATTAGAGCTTCACGCACGTCTTGAGAGAGAGTGGAAAGAAGGATGAAATCCTCGTACTCGAAACTATCTGGTATATCAAAAACTCACCTTTGCCATTTGATTGGGGCACGAAGAGGAAATAAGCTCTTTACTCCACTTATTGAAGGAATTTCAACAAATCCTAATTGAATTAATCTCAGGAATATACTATAGTACTTCTACTTGAAAATAATCCTCAAAAAGTTTTCAATTTCATAGATTCCAAATTAGTTTTTCCAAAATAGGATTAGAGGATTGCTGAGTGGGGGGAGGGAGAAAGTGGAGGAGCAGTTTTCGGTGGCCGTTCAAATTGAGTATAGTTTGCTTATTTTAGAGGGTTAGTTTCAAACTTTATACTTTCATAAAGAACAAAGGTATTTCGTATCGAAACTGAAGCGGCTGAAAACTTATACTTCCAAAAAAAACTCGACAAAGTACGATTTCGTCATCTGTAGCAACATTTGAATTTTTAAATCTAAAAAAATTGAGGTAGGGTCTCGAACGCAGTGTTATAAAAACTGTTGGCATTGCAAAGTAAACAGGCCGATACCGCCCTACCGCCTAAGAAATCCCAGAGCCAAGAATTGGAAGACTTGTGCGTGGGGTTTCTATTTTTGTGTTTTGCAAGGAAATAATTAAACAACTAGTTCTGTCATCCTTATAATTATCTTTCAGAGCAATGCGAGCTCCTTGTGACGTCCATTCGAGTATTAAAAAAAAGCTTAAACGCATGCTAGTCCTCAGCCTGTCTGCGAATCGTTTCCCTGCTCTTAAATCTCAAACTGTTTTTCTGCTGAGAAAGATAGATGACAGAATAACGTACTTTTGACATGAATGGTGAAACTTATTAAACGGGTAGAAATGTGTGAGTTATGATACAATGGTTCAGTAGGCAACACTTTTTTACTGTCAAAGGTTCCTAAGGATTTGGCGCAAACTTGTGCTTTCCTTAGCTCGAGCTCGAGACTTATCATCCCTGTCTAAAACAATATTTTTAATCTTTCCTTTGTCCCAAGAAATCCAGCAACCAGAAGATGTCTGTGTAGGAATGAGGAGTTGAAGTTTCAATAGGTCAACTTTCTCTTTGCGACTGCAATCTGAGTGTATGAGTGCGACGCCTCTCCCTTTTCTACCCAGTTTTTCGTCGCTTAAGAGGAAGTTGGTCGTGTGTAGAAGAGTCCTTAAACTGAAGCGATCGGCAAACGGGAAGTAGGAAGCACAAAAATTAAGACATTTTTTAAGCCGACTGACCTCTAGAAAATCGCTGAACCCAAGAATTCGAGCTTTGGAAATTGACACGCACAAAAT
>JABASM010001417.1:0-14762 GCA_019776545.1 Brachystomella parvula | reverse complement strand
CTCACCCTTGAGCTCTAATTTTTAAAAATATTGCAGCCAAAAAACGAAATAAAAGTTTTCGTCATTTTTCAAAGGATGCATTATAAGTTTTTGGCTGCCATGGTCCGAAATGGCTCAGGGTTCATTGAGTCAATTTTTAAAGACTGCTCGAAAAGGTTTATAAAAAAAGAAAAAAAAAGAAACTGGGTTTACATATGGACTCTGTCCCCCATCACCTAGCTTCTTCGGGCGTTTCTGCTGTGGTAGCTGCGTTCTCCGGTTGTTTTAAGCGAGTATTCCGGTACGCTGTTTTTTCCCGCAAACTACTAGCACGCATACTAACCCTACTCCACAAGGAGTTTGTAATGCCGGAATTCTCCGTTAATTGAGGAAAACCTTATCATAGAGAAACCATGGCGCCGAGAAATTAGTAGGCTAATCACGGAGATACAGCCATGAGGTCAGCCCACTGTCCCTCACTACTATCTCTCAGCAGGTAACTCTCTTTAAAGGGGAAAACCTCAAAGCACCACACTGTGCCAGTGCTAGTTTACCTAGCTCAAGGGGAGGTAAGGAGCGAGGATAGTTACCCATCCAAGCACCCTGACCCCAGCACACTGCTTAAATCTAATGGAATCATGGGATGAAACCACTGAGCCACCCTCTCTGGCTACTAACGATCGCATTAAGTTTCAATGAAATCTGTCGGAGCTTCTCTGTCCACCTTCTGAGGCGCGGTCTCCTTTCAGAAATTCATAACAACTTCCAAAAACGTCAGAAATTCATAGAAATTTCAGAAACCCCCATATACACCTGCTACATCCGGTACCCGGTATTTGTGTACAAAGAACGAATTACCATCGCGCTATTACATACTCCTGTGTTTGCACTGTTTATTTTACTCTTTGAAGCCACATTTAGCCAACCGTACGGGATGTAGACTTGAGTGAATAGAATTGCATGAATATATTTTACTCAAAATCACAAATGTTACATTATAAGGAATAAGAAATTCTGGTCACAATTTAAAATCAAAATTAGATCGTTAGTTAAGACACTGTTCTGAGTCCCCAGTATCCGCACCAGCAAGTTGACACATCGTGGTGTAAGCTTTTCCAGCCGTGCAAACAGCCCTGTTCACATCATAGCCGTTCTCCTTTGAGAGATCTTCACAGGTTGATTGGTAATCACCAGTGCTCAACACCCCAAAACAAGGCCTGTTGTAAATAAAAATATTTTCAGTCAGTTTGCTTATTTTCCTTTTAATACTAGTTTTTTTTCTTTTCCTACCTTAATTCCGATGAGCTTTCAGTGAAAGCCTTTGAGCATTTTTCTTGGGCGAGGGTTGTCGGAGGGGCAGAGTGAACAGGGAGCGCCCTCTCCTGACACTGGCCCACTTTCCACCCGCGCGCCATTTCTTCAACGGACTCCAAGTTGGATTCTCCATTAAGATTTAAATCGTCGTGCATTTCGTTGTTGTAAGTTCCCAAAAGTCCGTTCGTCTTCCCTTGATAGTATCCAGAGATTCTCACCCTGCAGACATCTTGACTCGTTGAGCAGGAAACAGAAAATCCGCGGCCGCGTGCTGTTACCCAGTCTTTCAGTTTCTCCACTTTCAGCTCTCCAGCCGATACCGGGAGAGTGGCTGGTTTCCCGTTTAGAAGAACCTGCGTAGAATAGTAAATTTTAAAATTTTGTCAGCCGCTATTTTTAGCGCACCGGTGAAGATGCATTTGCTAAAATAGGTTCCTGAGTTTTAAAACTTTTGGATGGAGCAAAATAAAAATCGAAAGCTTCGTCGAAAATACTAGTGCATTTTCAAAGTTGTGCAAGATTGACTAGTGTTGTTATAGTGGCCCCTACAGTGTGGTACATTTAGTAGGAAACGAGGACACCCCGGAATTCATACCTCCACCCATAAAATATAAGGGCAAATATGTTTGTATTGTGTATCGGTATACGGACCCATTTGCCCATGTTTGCCGAATTTAGAGGGTGGGGGTATGAAGTGCAGGGTCCTCGTTTCCTATACTAAATGTACCACCCTGTACAAACACCATACGCGCTCTCTTGTCTACCGTGCGATTGATTAGTGTCGCCATAGCGGCTACCCATGTGACGTCTTGTCGCCCTCTCTTCCTCCCTTGCTCTTTGGCTGAGAGTGAGATGGGCGAACTCTTTTTCACTCAACTCTTTTTCCTCCTTCTCTCGCGGCCCCCATCAAAAAAGAGAATGTGAAAATGAGTGTGTGAGAGTGGGCGACATCGCTTTGTGTGGTTGTGAGCGGGTGGCCGCTATGGCGACACTAATCAATCGCACGGTATTTCCCTTGTGGGCGTCTCACTAAACTCTCTCTCCTGCTTCTCTATCGGCGCGCTCACTCTCTTACTAAACCCATGAGAGCAGATGAAAGGAGCGACATGGGTAGATGTAGAGGGGTAGACGTTGGCGACAACTAACAATCTTACGGTATTGCGCGAGGCGGGAGGACAGACGGACAACAGGTATCATACGGAAAGTGACATACATGGGCAAATACTAAATTTTGAGACTTCCAATGAAAACTTGAATTATACAGTCGGCAACTTGCGCGTTCGGGCAGTAAGGCGTATTAGATTCAAAGAAGTGCCTCAAAAACAACGCAACCTAGAATAAAACTGATGGCCCCAGCGCGTCGTTTAGCAGACGATTTCTAACAAGGCAGAGACATTTCTAGCTTATTCCAAATTTAAAGAATGTACAAGGAATACACTTCTCGCACTCACCGCGGCGCTAGTGAAAAAAGGCACAGTCAGAGCCAGTCAGAGAGGGAAGTGAGCGAAAGAGGAACCGTCGGCGGGAGACGAGTAGCATGGCTTGAATGGGAAACAAAGGGAGTGCACTGGTTTATTTTCAATTAACGTGCTTTTACATAGAATTGAAGTCAAATTTCTACCGATTTGTATCCTAGACTTCATCAGGGACGCTTAAGCTTAATTTTAGGGAAAAAAATCGGTTCGGATTAGTTCAGAAATAAGTCTTTTCTTATTTTTTGTTAATGAGAACACATTCACTCCAATGTAAACAGATAGGGACTTCCCTGTGAGGGGTTTCAAATTCTGCCACCAGAGGGGGACTTGTTGATGTGCGAAGACTCTATAGGGACCTTTTGTCCAAGTTTTCAAGTCGCCCCATTTTTAGAACACTAAATTTTAAAATTTTAAAACTCGGAGGAATGCTTTTTACAAGTCAAAGGATTTCCTGAAAATTTTTCAGATTTTAAAGTTTAATATTTTAAAAATGGGACGATCTGAAAACTTTGGCAAAAGGTCCCTATTCCTTGTACATTCTTTAGCTGGAGAATTTTAATTTCTACAGGAAGAGATAATTTTTAGTACAAAACGAGGACACCCTGTACTTCATACCCCCCCCCCCCCCCATCAAATATACGGGCAAATGTATTTGTTTTATATCCTGGCATGCTGACACATTTGCCCAACTTAGTGGCTGGAGGTATGAAGTCCAGCGGGTGTCCTCGTTTTCTACTAATTTATCCACTCTGTAAATACGGCTTCGCCGGTGAAGAAACCCACTTTCTAAGCAAGTTGAAAATGTATTTTATCGGACTTACATTATTGTCTGGTTGAATTGTAACAGAATCCTTATGATCGGTGAGTACGATATTTTTCTTGACCTCATCTTTGCTCTCTTCGATGTAATCCACCAAAATGGTAAAATTTTTATCCACAAAATCCGACGCCAGAACGTACTGACAGTTCCCCTCAAAATGGTAGAACTTGTTATCAAAGGTTTTGTAGTATTGTGATCCAATTAAAAGTCCCGTTGCTAAGAAACAAATCAAATGAAATGGATATTTAGATTTTCATGATAGAAAGATCGTTTAAAATTTTAATAAGCCTATTTTCGCAAGCCGGCTCAAAACTCGCAAAGCAAGTTTCGACAAAGTGATGCCATCACAAAAGAAAATTCACGCTGTAAACACGCCATAGCTTGTCCAACTGTTCTCCTTTATTGCCCAACTGCGTCAAAGTTTACTTTGTGAATTTTCCACCGCGTCGCGGGTGAGCAGCTGAAACCGTGTTTTATTTTTACCTTTGAAAGGTGGGAAAATGTCGTTGTAAGCAGGTGCTTTGAGCTGATTGTAAATTTCTCGAAGGCCGAAGGTAAAGGACGGTCGTTTGAACTTTTGAGAAGCCGTTGCCATGGATGAGACAACTTGGTTCATTTCGGTGAGGGATTTAACGGGGACTAGAAGCGGAAGCTGGGCAATGAGGATTCCCCGCTCAAGGTCGACGGTGAAAATATTTGACTTGATTTTACGAAGAGCTTTGATCAATTTCTCATAGATTTCTGCCTGCCTTGCTTTATCGTCGACGGGCTGCTGGCTTGCCTTGGTCTCAACGTACTCTGCCACGCTCGCGAGAAGCTCTTGGACTTCAACGTCGGGGAAGGCACTGAGCATGGTTTCTCTAAAAGCCTCCAAGTCACGCTTGTAATCCCCAATCAGGTCGACAGCAAGTTGGCGGTACTTTGACCCATAGTACTCCATGTACTCCCTTGCAGTTTCAGAGTTGAGGATGTTGACGCTACTGGATCTGAGAGTTTTCATTACCTCAGTCATTTTTTGAAGTGCCTCGATTAAGGCCGTCTGCAAGAATTTCCCGATTCCTGCAAGTAGAAAAATGCATGTATAAAAAAAGTAGACCTGAAAACGTAATGCTTAACTAAAAGCCACGACCATGTTTGAATGTTTGATGACGATGTATGGGCGTATGAGCCCAGATTTCATAATTTATTTAGAAAATATTTTCGAAAGGCCTTTTCGTAAAACTTGTTATTTTTTAATGCTCAAAAATTTTTACAAAATTTCAAAAATATGCTTTTCCATTTTTTTTTTACTTGTTTGAATCCGCTTAAAACGACTGCTGCTTATAGGAATCCCTTTTAAAACAGCATCGCTTTGATTTTGACCGGACCTTTTATAAAATACTCATTTTGAAAAATAACTTCTTTTGAGATATTAAAAATTTCTTCATGCGAAGGAAATATAGTCGATAAAATGGTCGTTCTTTAAAAAATTTGAAAGATAAGGGCTTTGAGTTGCCCATGTGCGGCGCGTAAAAAAGAGGAAATTTTCAATTTACCTTTTGATGTATCAGATAGGTACTCAACTTGACTAAGGATTCCAGGATTGTTTTTATAAATTCGGTCCATTGCTTCCGTAGCAGCTCTTACTCCTGCTTTTGTAGACTCCACGAGTGCATCGAGTGCGGCGCTAATCCCCTTCTCCAAACTTTGAATTAGTTTTGGAATTCCTTCTACTCCACGACTGATTATTTCAGGAATTTCGCCAACTATTCTCACTCCCGATTTTAAACCGTCCTTAAATCTCTGTCGAAGTTGGTGAAGTTGCCACTTGAATTCTTCAATGTCGGTTCCAATTACGTTGAGGAAAAACTCAAAGTAATGGCGAAGGTAGTGGTTGGCAATTTCCGAATTTTCCAATTCCAAGTCTAATTCTTCCATCTGCTCAGCGTAGTGGGTGTAGAGGGGCTTCAAGCTTGGAAGAGATTTCCCAATAGTTTTTCTCAGGTGCTCCACTTCCTTTTGCATGTACTCTGCGGCTGCGTACTCGAGTCGCTTAAATCGAAGGGCAGTGTCTGTCAAACGATTATTTGCCTTTTCCTAAGCAAAAAAATAAGTCTTTTATATTTAAAAAGATTTTATACAAAAATTTAAAAAAAAAAAAAAAAAAAAAAATACAAATTATTAGGGGAAAAGAGTGAAAAAAAAAGTTTAAAAAAAATGGTTCCAAAAATCTTACCAAGAATTGTTTAACATTGGTGCGATCCCAGGATGATCTGACGAAGAGAAGGCGGGAATTATTGAGAGCCACGTTAAAATCTGCAATGACTTCTTGTCTGGATTCCTGGTGGGAGTAAATCCCAGCTACGAACTGCTGGTCATTTTTAAATCCAATCCAACTCTCGTAGAATTCTCCGGAAGGACTATTTGCCGTGTACATTTTGAGGTGGGCACTTGGCGGGAAGGTCGTTGTGATGCTGTTTTGAAAAATCCTGGAGTCTGCCATTCCTGGGAGGAAGAGTTCTCGGCGTACTTCGTAACCGTCGTATTTATTCGTTCCTGGAATGTTATGGAAGGAGTAGCGGCTGGAGTACATCACGATTCTGCCCTCTGGTCCCACGAGCTGTACCAATAAATTTATTTATTCGATTTCCAAACCCCGGTTTAAAATAAAAACTACTTTTGTAAGTTTTACAAAATAAAAATATTCGAGAAGTCCCAAAATATTTAACCTACTAGATTCTTGATGTTTTTAGCTTTTTTTTTTATTCTGGGCTAAAATTATTTTTACCTCAAGGGTACGATGGTTGAATCCATAATCCAGCACAAAATCATAATTCCTCAACTGCCTCTCACGATTTGCGTAGCCGAAATTTGTCCTCGTAAGAAGCTCACCAGATCCGACTGTGATGTCACTCCGAGCATTGAGCTCAACCAAACCCTAAAAATAATCAAAAGAATTTTTAATCCATAAAATTCAAATGAGTTAACGCACTAGTAGGGTAGTAGTCAGAGCAATTGTCTTGGGACCTTTGGAATGCGAGTAGTGCATTTTAAATGCATGTAAAAGATTCCGAATGCGTTTTTCGTTTTCTATATAAATTCATCAAATACAGAGAAATGAACCTAGAAAAAATCGTTTGAGAAAAGAAATCTAAAAGTGAAAACTGGGAAACAAAAGACTTAAAAAAATAAATAAAGTAAGAAAAAAATATTTAAAAAAAATTGAAGTTTAGAGTAAAAATTGAAAAGTTTTGAGAAGGAAACCTACTAATTAAAATATTTTAAAAACTAAAAAAAAAAAAACTTGGTGAAAAAAAAATTTGAGAGAAAGAAATATTGAGAAAGCGTTAGAACACAGGCACTTGTTGTCTGACGGACACCTCGATCAATATGATGGTTCGCCTTGGTCGGTGAAAATCGTAAAATTTCGCTTTAAGGTACCTTGATTCCAAGCTCAACTCCGTATACGGATGCGGTGCTCCTCTCATCTGGATTCTTCTTGATTTTGAAAACGAGGGATAATGGCTGCGTTCCCTTGAAAAAGTCCAGTTCCGTCATCATGTCAACCAAATATTCGTTCAGGTTCATCTGAATTTTGGAACGGACTTGGAGCTCCTGTAATTGGAAAAACCAAGAAAATAGTACTTTAAAGAGGGAACGGTCATGAATCGTAAGCGATTTGTTAATCGAATTTAGGTTCATTCAACTCCAGCACACCATCCAGAGCAACATTTTTCAGAATGCAATGGCGGGGATGTTTGGAGCGCTTTCGTAGGACAGCGACCTGCTAAGTGTGGTGCATGGAAGTTGAGATGTGGATGAGAGAGGAAAGAAGCGTCTGTTTTTGTTTCAGCGGGTTTCAACCCAACTGCATTAAAAAACAGACGTTACTTTTCTTTTACCCACATCCTATTTCAACGCACCGAACGGCAATTGTTCCAACTAAGCACTCCTAAAACTGGCGTCATTGGATTCTGGAAAGATGATTCGTTGCTCCGGATAGTGCACTGAACTATATTAACTCAAACTCTTATCACCTCTGACAGCTCCCTCTTTAGTGTATGAACAAAAAAAAACGAAAAAAAAAAATTATGTTAATTTTCTTTACCTTTGTGAGTTTTGGATGCTTTAGAACGACCGTGTACAAGTCCTGCTTGTCTTGAACAATTGACAAGCTTAGTTTGTCGCTCGGTTTCCTCAGCCTGTCCAGCCAACCTTCGAAGAGATGCTCAGTGACCTCGCTCACTTTCTTTGTATACAAAATCTCAAGTTGGCGTTCAGGAAGGTAAATCTCAATTCCAGCCTTGGGCTGAGAGGCATTCTCATCACCGTAGACTTTCAGTCCAAGCGTGTGCTGCTGTTCATCTTCTGACTCACCGCCGCTAGTTAAAAGTTTCAAGGAATGATCGTAAGCTGTAACTCTACGAAGCTCTTCGCTGAACTTCGACGTGGTTTTAAAGACAACGCCATCTGAGAGTGTCCTTCCTTCTGATGTGGATTTCATGGCGGTTGAGACTTCGTAACCACCCTCAATTATCCTGTACGCGAATTCAGCCTTTTTACAGTCCACGTCTTGTTCATTGCCCGGGCAGAAGCTCGTAGAGAACAATTTCTCTTTTGTTGAGCCCTTTCCCACCAAAATAAGCTTCACGGGGTACTTTTCGCTCTTGAGCTGAACTGTGGCGTAGAGTCCGCGCCCTTCTTCCCCGTCCCGCTGGAAACTGAAGGCCTTGTCGTCGAGTTGGAAAGTCCCGCCCCATTCGGCATCGTTGGCACGGACAGCAATGGAACCGTCTAGGGTGGTTTTGAATGCGTTTTCTTTCTTTGCGTACTCCATTCTGTTCAAGGTTAAAAAAATTTATTGGCCGTTTTCTATGCTGTTGGTCCGTTTTTTTTTTTTTTTTTTTTTTTTTTTTTTCTTCAGATCAAACGGGCGTGTGCACCTGTACGAAGTATCTTTCCGGATATAACAGTGTGAATTTCAGCCTTCCGATGTGTGTTCAGCATTGCGTTGCAAAACATTTACTTCTCGAATGTGCTACTCAAATGAGGGTTTTCGAACTCATAGTCATAGGCTTTTCAAATTCCCGCCATTAGACGCCACACTGGATATCCTGCTATTATTCACGCAATAGCGGGAAATTTAAACTTCCGCATCTATTTCATTGAAATTCTAAATTTTAAATTTTAAAACGCCCACCATTACTACTTTGGCTTTTTCCCTCCGTTATTCAGAAATTCTAGCTTCCCGCCGCTATCAGAATATTTGAAATTTCCGCCGCCGCTAAAATTCAAGAAACGCCCTCTATTATGTTAATTTTGAACCCACCATTATTTTTCTGACCACCGTGGCTTGAAGTTCTAGTAGCATTCATGAATGTTAAAATTCTTAAAATTCGCGTCGTCATGGCTTATATAATTCAAAACAAATCAATGCCTTAGCCTCTGACATTCCCGCCGTTATTTGAACTTTTTGAAATTCCCGCCGTTGCTCGAATTATTAGAATTCTCGCTATTATTTTTTAATTATAAAATTCACGCCATGATTTATGTGTTAAAATTTCCGCAACCATATCAAGTCTTGAAATTTCCGGCTACCTAATTAATTGGGAAAAATGAAACTTACACCACAGAGGCCTGCTCCTTTTGCGCACTGTGAACTTGAAAGGAGAGGACGTTTCCACCGTTAGTACTCTCCGCCCTAGAAATCTTTATGTTCCAACTGTCAATTTTGAGTGCGGGACTATGTAGTGTGAGATCCCCCTCAATCCCTCCACCAGACCTCAGTAAATTCCCTTTCGTTGAGACGAACTTCTCCCCCCAGATTACTGACGTGTCAACGTTGTAGTTATCCTGCAAAAACAAATCTGCAATTACGATTATTTTCTAAATGAATAAAAGAAACCAAAAACTCACGGATTTGAGTCCGGAAATTAAAGCAGAAATTTTCTTGACCCCTGATGAGTCAGTGAGGTCAAACTCGAGGAGTTTCTTCTCTTCGTTCAAATCAATTTTACTTGTGAGTGTTACACGCTGATTTCTAGCGAACCCTTGGACTCTGGTCAGGTAGTTGTACCCAGTGGTTGAAATTACTTTATGATGAACTATGAAATCCATTTTCTCAAACCCGGTGTAAGGGGAGGTCAACCCGAGGCTCAGTTTTAAATTGGGGAGATTCCGATCAACGTCGAAATTAAGTTTGACGTCTTTTCCACTCCGGAGAGCGTTCTGGATTTTAAAAGTCACTTTCTTGGCTCCGACCACGCCTTTCCCGCTAAACGTCACGACAGGTTGCCCAGCATGGTTAAAGTTGTACTTGGCATGGACATCACTGTTCAGAAAACTCACTCCGTTGTCCCAGGTTGTTGGGGTTTCACCATTCAATGCAAAACTTCCAGCTTCAAAGTACTGAACAGACGGGAAAAAAGAATGAAAAAATGAGAGGTAAAAGTTAAAACACAGCTGGGCAAATCGAAGAATTTACCTCGAAATTCGTGAAAGATGTAAAGAGGTAGCCAAATTTCATTGTTGACTCCAAGTTTCTTAGGCTAGAAAAAGGTGTGGCTATCTTGTACTTCATGTCAAGGGTTTTCTTTGCCGACCACCGGTCATATCCAACGTCAAATTCAAAATTTCCATCTCTTTGACCATATCTACCATTTCCAGCTGCACGGATTTGACCTTTCGTGATCTCTGTGCTAAGGTCAATTTTCGTTGGCTGAGAAATAGCTGTTCCCCTTGCGTCAAACTAATGAAAATAAAAAATTAGTCGCTTAGAAATTCAGTCTTGTTGGGAGCAGCAGTTCAAATCAAGTGCTTATTAATAGCGCGAGCGCTATTCATGCAAATGCAATGTCCGGACGTCCGCTGGCGCGATAACTCAGCAGCGTACGATCGGATTCACTTGATTTTTGGTATGAGGGTACTATAGAGTCCCTGCTCGATCAAGTTCAAGTTTCTGACCGATCGGTGATGTTTTGAAAATTTTCGATTTTTTGCCGATAGTACGTGTATATGATGCATATGGTACACCCACGTCTACAGCCGGTACACCCCCATTTACACACGCTATACCCGGTATACCCCGGTTTACACCCGGCATGACCCCGGTATGAGGACAGTTGACTCTTAAATAAGTAAATCACTCTTAAATGAGGACAGGTACACCCGGTATACCCCCGTATGCACCCGATATACCCGGTTCACTCGCGCTATTCCATACGTCCGTGGTGCACGGTTTATCTTTTTTTTTAAAAAGGCGATTTTTGAAATAGCGCGGTTTTTACTGCCTCTATTGGTCAATAAAAAGCTGAAAAAAATATAGTGTACTTAAGTGCTATTCCTTCATTTGAAACTTGTATGGTTGTATTTTGGGAGCTTAAAATCGAGAAGTCCGAAATGAGGAAGTTGGAAACCGAGCGTGAACTTGGTGTTGTTCCATTTCCAACTTTCGAATTCGAACGAAAGACTCTAATTTAAATTTTTTTTTTACCCTACAGAGATACAAATCTGAACCCCAGTCTTGAGCTTTTCGAACGCGAACTTAAGGTGCTTGTATTTTCAGTTCTAAAATTTGAACAAGAATTTCGAATAGTAGCTCCAGTCCAGAGCTGGAAAATCTAGTAGGAATTTTGAAATTCCATTTTTCATGACTGAATGGAAACGTTTTCATTTTCTTACTGCCGAAAAAGTGCCCAGACTTACCAGAGCCGTGAGGGTTCTCCTGTTGGTAAGGAGAGAGTGAAGCTCCGCCTGTATACTGATATCTTGATTTCCCTGGTATTTTATCCTTAGGTCTGAAGTGTACTCCAAGACAAACTTGGGTAAATCAATGTTGAAGGCCTTGCTCTTAAGTTCAAACTCGAAAGGTTCCTGGTCTGCGAGTGAAAGTCCAACCCCAACAGTTGACGACTTCGTCCTCTCGCTATTCTCGTTGACATTTTTCATTGTCACTGCGTAAGTCTTCCCATCACCCGCTATGTAACGGACGTCAGCCGAGTTTTCACCATTCAAATAGTCCGAGTTTAATTTTCCCGCCAGATTCAGCCCTCGCTGGACTCCAACGAATGTTGCAGTGCTCCTAGTCACGCGCAAAAAAAAAAGTATAAAAAAAATGAAAAATTATAGTCCTTGTTATAATCCCAGGAAAAGGATGGTACCGTTTGAGGTGGAAATTTTTTTTTGGAAAACTGAAAGTCTCTGTGCCGAATCCTACGGGGTGGTAAAATTTTGCAGGAAGATGAGGCACCCTCGTAGGGATCATCTTCGACACACAGACTTTTGATTTTCGCGGGAAAAAAAATTCTCTTCCCAGGTACTATCCTTTGAAATCATACTTTGAATCCAAGGAAATTCCGTTCCGGGCCTGTGAGGCAGTTGTTATGCTTTTGAAGGAAGCAGATTGGCCTGCGTCCCTCGTAGCGTCCCACTGGGCATTGGCGTCCAAGTCATAAGTTTCACCCTGCCGCTTCAAATTTGAATTCACAAGGATTTTTCTTCCTGACGGAATCCAGGTGACGTCAAAATTCAAGCTGCTTGCCCCTCGACCATGAGTCTCCTCAAGGCTTCCATCCAAATATTTTTCAACAAATGCCTTAGATGTGAATTTGGAGGGATTATTTCCAGAAGCCCTTCGATACTCTGATGCTAAGCTTAAAAGATCTCGAGCCGTTTCGCTGATTTTCAGGTGGGCTTGGTAAAATTCTCTCCGGCTGAGCACATTTGAGCTCACTCTGTACCGAAAAATTTCAAGTTGAGACATTAAGAAATAAGGGATTTTTTTTAAGGGACTAACGTGATTGGCTCAGGGTGGGCGGAAGTTTTGATTTTTGAGAGAATTTCATTCTGTGTGTCATCTCTCTCGTATTTGAGTGTCAAATCCGTGTCAGCTTCAAATGTGAACGGAGCTGCGGCGTCTGGTGTGCTTGAGAAAGCCGTCAAATATTTCCATTTGCTTGACTCAATTTTCTTCCCGTTCTCACTGAATTTGAGCGACTGGCCTGGGAATTTGAGCTGCACAAACAAATAATTTTGAATTTTCTTCTTACTCCACGCAATAATTATAAAAAGTAGAAAAGCATTTAAAATTTGGAAAACCAAAATCTGAATTGGGAGTTTAAAATTTTCATTTTTCAGATAGAAATTTTAAAAAAGTATGACTTTTCGGATTTAAATTTTCTTTAAAAATGATTTTTAGTTTGCTATGAGATTGTAACATGAGGGTTTCGATTTTCTAGATTCAAAATTTGTAGAATTACAAAGTCGGATTTGCATGATTTTAAATTCTAATGCAGAAATATCCGTTTTTTTCTTCATTTTTTTTTAAAAATTCTAATATCAAATTTTCAAACGTTTCAAAATATGTAGGGCAAGATGTTTTTTAAATTGAAAATCGCCAAAATAACTTTGCTTCAGACCTGAATCAAATCATTAGAAACTTTTCTGAAATTTTTCTTTCAAACTTCAACCTTTAGCACAGTATCAAAATTTAAAAAAAAAACTCTTCGGCAGGTTAATATCCGAAAAAAAAAAAAAAAAAATTTTTGACCAAGATAAATTCAAGTGAACTTACAGTTCCAACCAAGTCATAGTTTTCAAATTCAGTTCCAGTGGCTCCGTACTTGACAGCGGCCGACACTCCAGATCCGTATCGAAGTTGGAAATCACCAGTCCGTTGAGCTGCTCCATTTGCGGCATCAGCTTTCAAGTAAAAATCAATCGCACGGGTTGGGTAGGTGACTGCAAAAGAAAAAGAAATAAAAATAGTACACTGAAAAAGGTGGCGCAGAACTCAAAATATTTTTATGCTGCAGCACCTTCGAGCAAGTTTTTGATGTTAAAGACTTTTGTGGATTCCAAGTTGTAGAGCGAAGACTGAGAAATTGTAAGTTTTGAAGCTTCTTCAGCTCCGCGGTGGATGAGGAGGGAATTTTCAAATCCATTTGCTGAGCGGGTTCCGCTGTATTTGATGTCGAAATTCAAAAAGGATCGTCGCGAAGAGGCAACGCCTAGCTCAAAGCTGAGCTGCTGTGGGTTTGGCTTGCTTAGCTCTCCGTTTAGGCTCAGCTCGTGCTGGGCATTTACTCCGTAATGGGCTTTGAGATTAATAGCGTTTTTCCCATCTCTGAGAGTGGCTGTACCGTCAAGAACGAGTTTCCCAAGCGCCCCGCTTTCAATTTGAAGAGAAGAAAGTGAAAATTCTGGATTTGCATCTTTTTCCTTATTGAGTCTGAGTGAGCCTAAAATTTTCCCTTGGTAAGGAGCCTTGAGGTTCTGCCCAACCCTAAGGTCAACGTCAATTTGGCGCCCAACGTCACTCGTCACCTTTCCTTCAATTAGATTTCCTTCGTTCCCGGGGTATTTGTACATGAAAATTGGCTCATAAGTTATTGTGTCCAGCCCGCCTTTTGTAATGGTAACTTTTGCGGACGTGGAGTACTCTAGATTATCACGCATTACTTTGAAGTCGAGGCCTTTGACGGAGTCCTCGTCAAATCTCTGGTCTGAAAACAAAATTTTTTCAGTTAAACGCATCTGTAAAGATCATGTTAGGTTTGTTAAGGCGAATTTTGAAGCTTACATGCGAGTTTGAATGAATTTCCAGGAGTCGTCACGTCCAAGTCCAGTTTTGGGGAGCTTCCAGTGAGATACCGTCCTTCCGCCCTGACTTTTCGGTTTGTTTGAGATCCAGGGGTATCGAAAAAGATTGAAATTTGCTTCTCGGCATTATCTGTGGAGTTGAACAAAATTTTTGAAACTGGAATCATTTTCCAACGGTCAGCAGTTAAGATTGTGAAGCCCATTTCAAGCATTTAGGCACTCTCAGAATTTCCCTTTTTAATAGGGAGTTTTATCGGAAGTTCGCAGTTTTTTTCGGCGGTTTGTGAAAATCCGTGTGCTTCTGGAATTTGGAGGAGCATCTGGGAAGGTGCGTCGTGAAGAAGATTCGGAACCTACTTTTATTTTAAATTTTGTCTCGTATGAAGGGAACTCTTTTTTCCTGTCTGATCTCTTGTTTGCAGATGATGATGCAACCCTCCAAACTAACCCCAAAACCCTCCAATACAAAATTAACAGCCTTCAAAATTATTTCGAGAGACATGAGCTAAAAGTAAATCTATAGAAAACAAAAATTATGGTGTTTAGGAAAGGGGTTAGAATTTCAAAAAACATAAAATTTACGTATAACGACACAC
>JABASM010001415.1:0-14778 GCA_019776545.1 Brachystomella parvula | reverse complement strand
TACACAGTTGGTATTATGCAGGTAACTATTAATTAAAATTAGTTTAATGATGAAATTCGGTACTGTCCCTATTCACCCCACCTGTCCCGATTCGGAACATTTTACGGTACTGCAGAAAAAAAAAGAAGTTAGGTTAAAATTCTTAACACGGAATAACTTATTTTGACTAGTTCTGAGAAGGGATTATGAGTTCACCCTCGCACAGGTTTGTGAGCCGTGTAAATAAAAGTGAAACAAAGGCATGCTAAAAGGGCAAGGCGTAATGAGTCTTCTGGAGAAATGCGAGTTTGCGAAGTTCAATTTTTATCAAACCAGTGAGGCACGGTCCGTTATCTTGCTCCTACTATCCCTTCTCAAAACTTGGGTAACAGAATGATTGTTTGCTCCAGTCTTTATAATTCTTAAATATCCTTAATCATTTTAAATTTCATGTCACCAAGCTTCGCTTTTCATAACTTTGGGGGCAGTCAGGGATCTAAGGTTACGAGGGTGGCTTTTATGCGATAATTTAATGTTATTAGAGCGGTAAAAGTTTAACTTGAAGTTGCAGAGTATGCGAATTTGAGTCACAAGGACAGGGGGCAACTAAGGTGGGCGGGGGGCGGGGAGGTGGCAAGTTTAAAGAAGTTTAGAGAATGTCACTGTTCAAAAGGAGGACGGCAAAAATTGCGGGAGGAATCCCCCACCCCGTTAGATTGTTCTGAATTTTTGTATATAGCATCTATAAAGTAAGCGAAACAACTTTTCCAACACAAATTTTTCGAAAATCACTTTCCCGTGACCTCTGGAGGTCACCAAAGGTCAGTAAGCTGACCTCACCGATCGGGTCAAGTTATACGTCAGTCGAAAGAGCTTGATTTTTTGATTCTAAAAATATTCCCCTGCTTAACCTTTTTGATGTAAAACATGGCCGCCAGGAGTCGGTAAACCTTACACTTATTTTAGAATCAAGAAATCAAGCTCTTTCGACTGACGTATAACTTTACCCGATCGGTGAGGTCAGCTGACTGACCTTTTGTGACCTCCAGAGATCAAGGGAAAGCGAATTTCGAAAAACTTCATTTAGACAACATGCTACGTTTGCATTAGAAATGCTATATAAAAAAATTCAGAAAAATCTAACGGGGAGGGGGGATTCCTCTGGCAGTTTTGGCCATCCTCCTTTGTATGCCGTTTTGAATCCCTAGCAGATAAGGTAATTGCAGTACGGTAAACGGTTTTGGCACCGACTTTCTTTTTTTTTTGTCGTGACAAGAATCTCTTTTAGAATTTCATCTTTTATTTACGTGCGTTTTGTAATTTTTAAAGCATAGTTCTTTCTTTCATTAAAACATTTGTGCTCTGGGGAGTCAGAGTAAGTTGACCTGTTTTCGGTAACAGTGAGGGCATTTTCTGGTGAGGAAGAATAGTGACTTCAAAACTTTGAGCCAAATTAGCAGCAAAGAGGAACAAGGTGTCCCTTGCTAAGGTTTCACCTAGGCACACACGACGGCCAGTCGAAAAGGGTATGAGAGCCTCGTTTCTTTGGACTGTTCTACCGTCAGAGCTAAGAAATCTTTCAGGGCGGAATTCTTCAACGTCGTTTCCCCAGATTTTAGGATCGTGGTGGTTCCCATAAAGATTGGCGAATATAAGCGTTCCTTTTGGTATGTCAAACCCGTGAAAATGCGTGTCCTCGATTGCAGCATGTGGAACGGATACGGTGCCAATGGAGGAAACTCTCAGGGTTTCCAAAATCACTGCTTCCGTGTACGGTAGGCTAAAATTTAAATGGTAAAAAGCATGTTAATTGAGCACTGCAAAACATTTCAGAAATTGTTTCTGAAGTTTACTTTTTCCTATCACTAAGATTTGGTGTTCTGCTTCTTCCCACGACTCTATCCAGTTCTTCGTGAAGTTTAGCTTGGACCCGTGGATTGTGAAGTAAATACAGATTCAGCCAGCTCAGCGTTACAGCCGTTGTATCCGTCCCAGCAATGAAAAAGTCCGCCATAACGGAAGCCAGGGCTTTTACTGAAAATTAAACAGGCATGATATTGTTTAAAAAAAATTTCTTCCTTAAAGGCGATTTTTTTCGCCTTACTTCCATTTTCTTTATGAAAACTTGAATTTGGATTGGTTGTTTTCTGTACTTCTTGCAAATAGACGTCGATAAAATCCCTTGGACTGCTATCAGGAAGGGTTTGGAAATGCTCCTGAATAATTCTGTTAAACATTTCAACCCGAGGCTGGGCACTCTCCGCCAGCCCGTTCCAGCCGCTCCACCCTGGAAACATTTTAGCGATCCTCGGGTAAAAAAATATGAAGAGTGTCTTTATCGAATCGAACTGAAAGAGAGCCTTTTGTGCTCTGAAAGCAAAAACAAAGAGGTTACGTTTTACTTTTACTTTTCTCTAAAATTGAGCTTAAGTAAAGGAGCATACGCCTCAAGGTCGTGTAGGATTTGATGGAGCTTCTGATCATCGTGATCAAATCTTTCCCCAGTTAGAATTTTCCATAAGGAGTTGACAACGCCCAAGTAAAATCGATCCAGCAGGTCAACAGGCTTCCCATTTTGCTTTTTCAACCAGCTGGTCACTTCGTTTACTTCGTCCAGGATAAGCTCCTCCATTGAGCTCTTCCCAAATCCAAAGTCACGTAAGTGACGGAGGGCAAACCGTCTCTGCTCCGCCCATGCCTCCCCTACGTTGCTCACAATTCCTGTCTCACCGCTAATAAATTTCCCGGCTTCCTTTTTTTCACGTCCAGCAAAATTGGGCTCGTTGTAGGCTTCTTTGATGAGCTTTGTTCCATGGACGCAGATTGCTCTTAAGTAAAACAGTAAAAAATATTTTCAAAAGGCACAATGCCGTAGGGTCGTTCTCAGGAACTCAAAACACATGCATTTCTGAACTTCCAGTTCTGGACGGGCAAGTATTTGGAATTTTATGATTGCTGTATGTCTAAATTCTAGTAACGCTTTGCTTTACGAATTTAAGGTAAAAAAAAAAATGAGTTAAAAAAATTCGAACCTGCTCGGGCCAAACATAACTCCAACGACTGGTCCATATTTCTTGGAAAGTCGGTCAAAAGAAATATGAAGTGTGCTCCCAAGGTCAAGAAGATTTCCAAGAAAAGGTAGAGGTGTTGGACCTGTTCAAAAGTTTAAATAAAGTTTTTGTCCCATTCGGAAATTGTTAGTAAGGACTTTACCCGGTGGAAAGTTTTTGGACTTGGAACTGAAGAGTAGGAAATATAAACTGGCAAGGAAAATGAGAACAGAAATAAAAATAAGCAACATTTTTAAAAGAGGTTTTGGTAAAACAGTTAACAGGGTGTTCGTTTATCTCTATTAATGCCTTTTGTGTGCTCTAGTACTCTTCCAAATTTAAATGTCCAAAGTTAACTTGTTAACAGGGTGCATAGTAATTACAGACTGGCTCAAGGTGAACCCATATCTTCCCATAAGCCGATCTCTGCACCACACAATTCTAGTTTTTTTTTTTGTACTAAATTCAAAGTTAACTTGTTAACAGGGTGCATAGTAATTACAGACTGGCTCAAGGTGAACCCATATCTTCCCATAAGCCGATCTCTGCACCACACAATTCTAGTTTTTTTTTTGTACTAAATTCGCTTTTCCTCACCTGTTCGCAATCACGAGGGGAAAAGATAAGACTTTACATTTTAGAATCTCTCAAAAATGGTACAATGTACACAAAAAAAAAATAAATTGCATTAAAGTCAGCTCAAAGCATTCTATTTTGTAGAAAAAGCGTGACACATGGTGTTTGCCATTAAACATTGTGAAGTTGAGGCGAAGCTAAGGGGAAAAAATAAAGTTAGCAACTGCTTAGAGATATTATTAATTGTACTTTTAAGGAGTGAACCGGGCACTGCGCATTACGAACGATTTTCAGCTAGTTCAGCGTTTCGTTTGGGTCAAAAATTTTGAGAAGCGAGGCTGGAAGTTGCACTTTTAGTAATAATTACTGCGAAATTCAGAATACCCGCCGGTGCGATTATTTCAATTTCAAAAAACGCTGAAGGGTTAGGCGGATATTCAAAAGAAGCGCTTATTTGGAGGTTTTGTTACCTCTATAACTCACTTAAATATTTCTTTCATATTATAAGGGTGTGCAGTAGGTCTTTTGATGACCTTGAATGCCCCTGAGTGATTTTGGGATGTGGTTGCTAGAGTCTGTTTTGGTACTTCCCGACCTTAGAAGAAGCGCTTATTGCGAAGAGGCAGTCAATGTAAGAATTTCACGGTAGAAAAAGAATATACTTTTAAGCTTTTTGCATTTTCTAAGTTTTCCAGGAAACCAGGTTATGAACTCCTGCTTTCAACTTTTCAATCAAAATTCGTTATAATTCTTTCAGCAGATTTCCTTCGCTACCAGTCAGCGGAGGGTAGTATGTCTAAACCTCTGAAGTATACGTCTTGGAGCTGATCTAAAGCATCTCTAAAAAATGTACCTTTAACATCAATAGAATTTATAGGTGATCAAGCTTTCTTCTGCCCGCAACGTTACAGGAACCAAAGTTTCTTGGATTTCTTCACATCTACGGTACAGGCTTCCACTCCTTTATCTTTTTGGGTTAATTTTAGACGTCTATTAGCAATTGACCCAATTTCAGAGCTGCAATTTAGGACAAGAAATTCGGAATTAACTATAGCCTAATAGGTGCATGTTGATTAATCAGCCGGTATATATTTCGGACTCCGAGACTTGGATTCAATTATTGGTTCTTGGTCGTGAAAAAACTGCTTAGGTAATGAAGGGTATTACGATTTTTCTTGGGCTCATAGTAGCCCTCTGCGGAATCTATGAAACAGAGGGAGTCATCAACTGTCCCCAGCAAGTTAAAACCGTGTTAACGCAGTGCGAAGAGAACAACAAAAGAATCACGGACCACATGAGCAGGCTTCACGGTGGTGGACAAGTAATGCACAATCCAATGTCTCTACTAGATTGACTCCGTTCAATTTTTTCCGCATATTTTTAGACCCGATTGGCCCGGGCTGTTAACTGCCCAGACCTTGCCGAACGAGTTAAAAGACACTGTGAGGCCCAGAACAAAGTAATTGGTGACAAGATGCAGAGGGGCCGAGGAGGTAGTGACTTTCCTCGGTGAACTGCCTCTTTCCTCAACTTATCGTCTTTTTGTTTCATTGTCGGTGACTGCCACCTCTTGGCCACAATACCGCTATCAAATTCTTCTTATTTCAATGATTGGCTAAAATTCACCTAGTATTTACTGTAATTTGGAGATTAAATAAATTCTTGGAGCAAACGATTCTGCAACCACCAGTAGCAGAGCTGAGTTTTCTGCTTAAGAAAAAGAGTTTTTAATCTTTTCTTTCAGCAACCTGTACTCTCACTATTCCCAGCAAGATAGACTAATTGGAAGCACACCCTTCAACTATGTAAACCAAAGAGTTCAAATCGTTGGAGAGCGCTTTTATATAAATGATGGGAAAACTCATGATTTATTTTTCATCCCAAAAAATCATTTCTAGGACAGCTTACCTAATTTTTCAGAAACGTTTCCACAGCCACAAGCAAACAGCACATACGAGCAAGGGCAAATTATCCGCCGAACGTCCGTCGGTAGCTCTTTTTTATTTTTAGGCTTTATGTCGTATATTTTTTTCGAGCAGTTTCTGAAAATGAGCCCAAAACTTTTGCTTTCGAGACCGTGGCAGCCAGAAGTTGGAAATACGGGCACAAAGGTCGCATACAAAGACTGTTTAGCTGTATAAAGGTGATTGTATAAAGCATTTCGCATACAGTGGACTCTAGAAGAGTTCTGTCCATTGGACTCACTTTGTGTACAACGGGCTAACGGGTCTTACCGCCACAGCATAAGATATTTCTTACGTGCTAGTAGCCGGCGGCAAATTCTTTGCTAGCTTTCCAATAGATTTTATTCATTTTTGCTATTTTTATTGACTAAAAACTGCAATAAGAATATTCCTTAATGGCAAAATCAGTAGAATCAAGTAAAAAAAAAGCTTACAGAAAAAGTAAAAACCCATCACCAAACTCTAAGCTAATAATGTCCCTTTGATATTAAAATAAAATGTTCCAATGATTTCTCATGCGAAGATTTAGTAACCTATTCCTCCACCAAAGCCGCTACCAAAATGGCTGCCACCACCATGGCCAATACCAGCTGAGCTTCCGCCCCCAAATCCTCCTTGGTAGCCATTCCCACCAAATCCGCCATTCTTCTTCCCAAATCCTCCGCCGTATTGTCCGCCTAAAGGAAAAAAAATAGGAATCAAACATTTTTTGAATGAATTCTTGAAAAAAATAAGATTTACCGTATTGGTTATTGTGATGAACCCCTTTGTTGAACCCGTTTCCGAAATTATTTCCAGCATTGTTAGCGTATTTGGCTTGATGCCCTTGGTGAGCTTTTTTGCCGTGTGCAGAGACAATCCCTTTGTTAGCCGCATTGTTGTGACCGTTGAGGTAGTGCCCAGCATTGTTCTGCTGATTTTTGTTGAAGAGATTGGAATGTTGACCTTTGAAGTGCTTGTCACCCTTGAAGTCGTTACGGAAGGTACCTTCATCTCCAAATTTGTTGAAGAAGTCGTCAACATTGTTCGAATCGTGGAAGGTATGGGTTTTCACAAATTCGTCCTTTCAAAACAAAAATACCCATTTATTTAAAAAAAAAAAAAAAAAAAATACATTAATTTCCAAAGTAAAAAATTTTTTTTTTAATTTTAAAATTTTTTAGATACTATTAAAGCATAAAAAACTTTCTCGAATTTTTAAAAGAAAAAACTCGATTTAAATCGAAGCTCAAGTACAAAAAAGAATCAAGAATTCAAAGTTAAAAAAAGGAATTTTGATATTTTGATTATTTCGACCCAAATTTCAAAAGAGGGAATTTCATACCTTGTGGACTTGATTTCTGAATCCTTTGGTAGCATGCCCTTTCTTGTGAACACCTTTCTGACCGAACTTGGTGCCCTTGGCTGCCTTCACTGCGAGATCATTGTTGACGACAATTTCATTATCAGCTTTGGCTGCTTTGGCAAATCCACCAGCGTTTCCAAAGTTTCCCTTCTTGAGGGCATTGTTGACGTGCCCGGCATTTACCTTGCTGAATCCATTGTTGTTCAAAAAGTTTTGGTTCCCTGTGTGCCCTATTACTCCTTTGTTAGCTTTTCCATAGGAGCTTTGAAATCCATTTCCTTGATTCTTCACTCCGCCGTAGTTTGAGCCAAATCTGAAAATTTTTCTAATTAAAATCAAGCGCTTCGAGTCTGAAAATATGGAAGTGACAGGAAACAAATTTTTTTTTATAGGACCTGAACCTAGGAAAACGTTAACGAAAAACAGTCTCGTGAAAAATAACTTAAAAACAAACGAGGAATCAGGAATTCGGAAAAACAGTTTTTATGAAAAGAACCGGAAAGTCGAGTAGCATAATAGCCTAGCATTTAGGTAGTGTGGAAATGCGATGCTGGTAGAACGCATGCAATGAAATAATTTCCGGGATCTGGTATTGATTAAGAAACCATATCCTTGATTTGTGTCCAGATTTGAAAAAAAAACCCTGGTGACCATATCATTTTAAGACCTTTGAACGTTATGAAAAAGATAAACCGAAATGCTTGGAATTAAACTCAATCTTTGCTTCAGGATAATTTCTGTCCTACACCTCAGCATTTTGAAAAGAAATTAAACTTTCTTCAACAGATTTTAGGTTCCCTAAATTAAGAAACACCCAGATTTACCTGCGGCATGGAACGTGCTTAATTAATATAAAAAAATACTAAAAATCAAAACAGTTAGAAATTTCGTTAGGAACTTGCAAATACTAGTTTTAAAAAAATGCTGGGAAATTCGAAAACCGAAATGGCGTATAGAATTATGGCTGCGAAATAAAAAAATCGGCTTACGATCCACCGCCTCCGACTTGCTTAGCCCCACCGAACCCATTTCCGCCACCGTAGCCTCCACCGAAACCTCCACCTTGGCTAATCCCACCTCCGAAACCACCACCCTGACCTCCTCCGTATCCCCCACCAATTCCACCACCGTATCCTGTCGCTGCAGCCTGGAGATCGCCTTTTACAGGTGTAACTTTACTGGCCTCTGTCTTGGTGACTCCGATTTCTTTGTCACCGTCAGCCGTCACCACGGTTAAAGTTAGAGTAAGAGCAAGCAGAGATCGTAAACAGTATTTCCGAGTCATTGTCATTGTCTTTTGAACCGTGGTAAAGGAATACTTGTCTCCATTTCTTTTTTCCAGGCTATTTATACCATAATCCTTTTCTTAAATTCTACCTCTGATTGTGGTAAATTGGTAAGTGGAATCGTTCTACACCATGGAACGAGGAATTACACTAAGAATATGTAAAAAAGGAGAAAAACTCAAGTTTACACACTTGTTTTTGTCAATTTAAGAAGGGAAGGTCAATACATAAGAATTTGGCCTGGGAATCAACGATCTGTGAAGAGGGAGAAGGAAGAAGGTGAGATGATGGTCATCCTTTTTAAATCGATAGGTTGAATTACTCCGTAACAGTTACTACCAGCATTCAGTGTCAAGGCTATTTGAGGAGAGGAGGAAGTGAATTGATTCATGGGACAAATCCAACAACAAAACCATTATTTTTTATGTCCACAACAATGGGCTTAAACTAATTTTACTCTTTATGTTATGAGCACAGACGTCAGATGTAAAGCTAATGCCAGTAGCAATTACAGATTTAGGGAAGGAGATCTCCTCTTTCCGTTTTTTACTACAGCTTGCGGTTAAGCATTGAATTCCAAATAAATTTTCAATGAAAAATAGATTTCTAAGTTCTTTTACTATGATAGTTTGGACTACCGTATTTTCTATTACTCCCCATCATTTCTTACAGTTAAAATCACAAAAATGCAGTACAGGAAAGCTAACAATCAGTTTCAAAAATATTAATTGAAAACTGGCCGAAAAATGGAAGAACTTGCTTGGCGGGAAGGGGATGCATCCCGCCAATTTTAGGTAACGCACAAGGTGACCTTGTAAGTGACATGAGCCAAACTTTCCTATACTTTTAAGTGTTTAAAGACTCTCCTTGGCAGTCCCATTACAGAAAAATGTACACGGCTCCTTATTAGCAACAATTTCAGCACAAACCTCATTAATTAGCTCACAAAAAAATGTCGCAAAAGGCAAGCTCAGCTAGAATTTTTGCGCAGGGATAATCCGTTTTTTTGCTTGGATTTGAGGTTCAAGGTCTTCAAGGTAGCCTTTTTCAAGGAAGCAAGCCAAATGGACCTTTCGGCTAAAAACTGTTACGCGATCTGCATTACTTCCTCCCGTACTTTTGTATTGTTAAAATCGCCCCGTGGCTTCATGCGGCGGAGAAAATGTTTGCAATTGTCCATCACGGGTTGCTATTGGATACCGGAGGCGAACAACAGGAAACAAGAAAGAAGACTGTTATTTTGGTGGTTGTGACTTATCGAATAACTTCATGACAACGATAAACCTTAAAGACTTAAACCGATTTAAAGCGTGTGTCAGAAGTAGAGGCACAACATTCGAGCGAAGATAAAAAACAGAGGCTTAGAGATAATTCAACGTTTGAACAGCCTAGAATATTCAGCTTTTCGTGTAGATGTTAAAAGTGGGTTCACTCAGCCTTGGAATTTTATTTTCATAACTTTGGCAGCTAAAAAACGAAAAGAAACGTTTTTGCTGTTTTCATACGCAAAGAAGCGAGGTTCAAGCGTATAGTACGAGTTTACCAATTAAGATAATTTAACTTATCCACAGCCTATAACGTTTGCTTTTTCGATTAGATGTAAAAAATGGCTTTAATCACAGTTAAACTTCTAATATTGAAAACGTGGCAGCCGAAAAACGAAAGAGAAATTTCAATTTTTTCTGGAATTTTCGACTAAGGTCCATCACACCTGGAGAGGCAAACTTCTCATAGATGTTGCAGGTGGACCCTTTGAAAAAGTTTGGACGGATTGGTGATTGAACAGAACGATTAAACAGCCTAAAATGTTTTTTTTTTTTAAGTACCGTAAAATGGGGTGAATCGGGACAGATGGGGTGAATCGGGACACCAAGGTTTAAACAAGGCTAGCTAAAGTACCGGTAAACGAATTTGAACGTTTTCGATGTCTTAGCATAGAGAAAGACACTCCGGACGCATTGTATCTTGATTTTTCAGAAAAAGAATTTTTTTCCGAAGCGCAAGACCTATTTAAAGTCTGAAAATGGCACATCGGATAAATTTTTGTATTCCGCTGAGCTTAAAATGCTCTTGCGCTTCGAAAGAAAGTCTTTTTCCGACAAATCAAGATACATTGCTTTCGGGGTGCCCTTCTCTATCCTACGACGTTGAAAACATTCGAATTGGTTTACCGGTACTTTAGCTAGCCTGTTTTAAGCCTTGGTGGCCCGATTCACCCCGTCTTACGGTAGATGCCAAAAATGAGCTCAGTTGACCTTAAGTTGCTTGTTTTAAAAATACAGCAGCCAAAAACCTAAACTGCATCTTTGAAAACTGCAAAAACTTTTTCTTTGGTTCTTCGGCTGGCAAATTTTTAAAAATGAGAGTTTCAGGGTGATTGAACTTATCTTCGACATCTACACAAAATACGGGTGATGAAAATAAAAGACTGGAAGCATAAATCGGCGTCTAAATGCTTTATAAGTTTTTTTGTTTTTGTTTTTGCTTCTTGCATATTTCAGGGATACTAAAGAATGAAGCAACTATAGGGTGCTTTTCAATTCAATTTTTTTAAAATACAGCAGTAGCGTAGGCCAAAGGCTTAGCAAAAAATATTGACCAATTCACAAGGTTATGTCGAATCACTCTGTCGAGTTTCAGATTTTTAACTTCCGTGGTTTTAATATGTCAGGCCTCGGAAGTCAACCCTTCGACACCTGACTTCTAGTGATCTCCAATAACATTCCAAATGCAAATCCAAAATAGTAACATCCGTCAGGTTACTTTTTCGAGCATACTAACAAGAAGAAAAACGTTTCTGCATTATTAGAAATTTTTACGAGCCTCTAATGTGCAAAAACCTGAATACAGGCGCAGTTTTACTTCAGAAAGGTTAAAGGTTTTTAAGAATTGTAACAGATCAGGTTGGAACCTGATCTGGGTGCTAATTTTCGACGCCTGCCATAATAATGACTTTACTTGAGCTAAAAATCTGAAACTTGGCATAATTATTCTACGGAATCTTGTGCATTTGCTGATAATTTTTGCAAAGTTCTCGGTTGACCCTACCGGTGTTTTAAGAATTTTTCCTTGAAAAGCACCCTACAGTTCATTCTTTAATATCATATTGGGCACTAAATTTTACTTTAAGTAGGGTTTACCGCCAATACAATGTAGGGAATGTCCAGGGTAGCTGCTCGCTTGAAGCGGTCGGTGAATTGGACACCTTATGGGTAAAATCTGCCTGTGCAGAAAAGAAAATAAAAGAAAACACAAATGTTTCGGAATCACCCCTAGGATGCTGAAAGTATGCCAAAACTTTCAATCAAATCCTGCATTTGACAATAAGTAAAATCGGAAGAGTAAAATCCGTCCAAAGGAAAAGGCGTCAAACACAAGTAATCAAATAATGGCCTGCCTTATTTACGTGAAAAGGTCTTTAGAATGGGCTATTCCTCTATAGAGCATTTAGCATGGAATTAGAGGTTAAAGCAAATAAATAAAAGGAATTGAAGTAAGGCCTTAGATAATAGCGGCTCCACCTTCGAAATCCAACTTTGAAGAATTCCTCAACATCCAATTAATTTTCTGTATATTCTGCATTACAATAATTGAAATTTCTGGTGTGAGAAAATACTTAGTTAGACGTAGCATATCCAGCATACCGTACGGTGAGCAAAAATGCATACGAATTTTGAGTCATATTATTTAAAAACCGTGGTTTCCATAGGATGGGCTATGGGGTACTTGCGAGTGGAAAATCCTTTTGCCGCTGAGTTGACAAGCTCTAAGCCACGAAGCTTCACTGCTTTTGTCTCAGTATTTTTAATACTTTACACCGTGGGAGTGGGATTAAGCTCGTTTATTGCCTATTCAAGAGTCTTGGTTTCCAGGCGTCTCTCTCATATCCTAACAGAATTTGGATTTATTATTACTTGCCACATTTGCGAGGTTTTGTATCGGATTATCGCCTTCAAAAATTCCCGCTCGAGTGCAGCTGTCATAAACCTCGTTACTGAATATACCGATGAAAAGAATGGAGAAAAAGAGAATAAGCTCAAACTCATTTTATTTTCAGTCACAATTTCCGAACTGATTGGAACCTCCATAGCCGGTGTAAGATTCTACGTTTCTGAAGCGGGGGACTACGTAACAAGTACTTCGTTTCTGGTATACTGCTGCAGAGGCATTTTCAGATCTCATGAGAACAGTTTCATTTCACTACGTTTTAACTTTCATTCTCGTTCTTGGATTCCACCTTCCCGCCAAATACGAAAACTTCTGTGAGAAGATTCAAACTGAAACGCTGTTAAAGCGGCACCAGCCAAAAACTTATGGGAAAGAGGGTTGGTTAAAAGAATTCCTGAAGATCAGAAAAGTTTTCAATAAGTACAACGCAGTAGCTGGGGCATACATAGCAGTCATCATTTTCGAGCGTTCTTTTCATGTACTCTACAAACTGGGCCAAGCTGCGTCTGAGGAAAACACATTGGCTGCTATTCTCCATGTGACCAGGCTTTGCACTTCTTTCGGAATTCTCTGTACCCTAGCCTATATTGGGCATCGTGCGACCTTAAAAGTAAATTTTTACGCCTCATTCGTAAAATTCATACAAAAACCAGATAAGCTTCTCTGCTACCGGTGTCACAGTTGAACAGCTCTTTGGCTTCAACGTCACCAGTTCGTTTGCTTGCATAGCTCAGATTTAAAACTCAGACGGATATCTCGAACCCTTTTAAACTCACTAGTTTACAGAACAGAGGAAAATCTGAATTACATTCTGAATTCCTGCACGATTTTCAAATTCAAGCTCGAATCTCATCGGAAGGGATAAATGAACGCCATGGCCCATACAACTTTAAAACAAAGCGGCCTTTGCAAAGCTTTCCAATTAAAATCGATTAGTGAATGCAATTTTTCGAAATCCGAATTTGCTTGATTTGAGGAGGTCACTAAGGGTCCACCCCTTGACCTCACCGATCGGAACAAGCGATACGTCAATCGAAATCTCTTGGTTCCCTGATTCTGAAGATGAGCTGTACTTGATATTTTTGAGCTACAGTAGGCGCAACATGATTAGCCAAGGGTCCAAGTAATCCCTTATCTCCCTAATTCTTAATTTTCGGAACCTTGTTTTTCAAAGCGCCGTTCTCAGTGATGTGCAGTGCAAAAGTTTGAAATCTTTAGGAGAGCCTATTCGGCATGAAAGGGGGGAGGGGTTGGATGTCAGGCTGATCAAAGGTTCCTTGTAAGGTCAATTGTCAAGTTTTAGGTGGACCGGGCCCCTTCTCATGCACTTACGTTCTAAACGGTCTTCGTTCTATACGGTGTTTTTTTTTTGGAATTTTGACAGGAAACAAGAAAATCCATTCCCCAAAAGCCTGTGAAGCACAGCTTTGCTAAGTATGCCATAGATTAAGGTGGAAAAAACCAAGTCTGGCTAATTTTGTTGAGCAGCTAAAAAATACGAAAAACTGGGCCGATTTTTTTCTTCAAATTTTTTAAATTCGAACACTTTTCCTTTGCATTGGGGCTTGTATAAATGTACTTCACGGCTCGCCAAAACTGCATCTTTGAGGGAGGCAGGCCAAAAGTACCCCTCGGCTAATTTTGTTGCACTGGCCACTAGGGTGGCCACAGCTTACATTAAGCGATCAAGAATTTTAGTGACCTCTTGAGGTCAAGCACATTCGAATTTGGAAAAATGACATTCAGATTCTCAAAGCTGAGTTATGGCGGCAAAGTTCCTTTTACTGCTGCAGAGGCATTTTCAGATCTCATGAGAACAGTTTCATTTCACTACGTTTTAACTTTCATTCTCGTTCTTGGATTCCACCTTCCCGCCAAATACGAAAACTTCTGTGAGAAGATTTTCAGATTCTCAAAGCTGAGTTATGGCGGCAAAGTTCCTTTTAAAGTTACATGTGACACTTTCCTCATGTTATTCTTGTTAGGTCCTTTCGAACTTGAATCTTTCGAAAATCGGTTTAACCCTGGAAAACCTACCTGTGGATCAATTTTGATTTTTTGTCATTTCGCATTCAAACTGCAAAAGCACTTTATTCATTTTTAACTTTTTCGTTCGGTTTTTGGCGTTAGCTGCCAAGCCTAGGTCAAAAAAACCAACTCATATGAAAAGGTTGCTGTCTTTAAGGAGCAATCCAATCGAAATAGTCAAACGCGATGCCAAAAATATTGTATTTGCTTTCTCAGGTACACCGGGCCAACGACCGGTTAAAAGTAAGCCTGTTGAGTTCAATGTCACAGAATGGGGGACGCTGTACTGAGGTAAGCTATAAAACGCTTAATTCTACTTTTTGCTTTGTATAGCATAACTTTTTTGAAGACGGGCTTTTTCCTAACTATTCCGCGTTCCTAGGCAAATTCGACTCTGGAATACGTTTCATCATGGAAATGGAAGCTAGATGCTCTTGGTTTCTGTAAGGTCAACTTGTCTCTGATACCCGCTGTAAAAAACTCCATATAAAAATCAAAACCAAGAATTTAAAATCCTCAATTTTTTTTTGTTTTTACAGCTCTGTTGCACAACTATGACTTACGTCATACTTATACTTCAGCTGAAAGGCGCAGGAAACTGA
>JABASM010001414.1:0-14785 GCA_019776545.1 Brachystomella parvula | reverse complement strand
TTTATTTTCTTACCTGGCTGATGAGTCAGATTTTTTTCTGGGCCTCATTCCAGACTGATGAGTGAATTTAATTCTTAATTGAGCAAATCAAGGAAGTTGAGGCCTTAAGCCCCTTGCTTATGGATGGGTAGTTGAGCCAGTACAGCCACCGTGGCGGTTGTGCCTCGTGATTTTCGAGTAATTGTTATTAACATATTTTGTGATTCGTTATTCTTATCAGGCCAGTACACATGACTTGTCATTGTTCTCATGAATATGATGACAAGCATGAAGCGTGTCACCGTTTTCCTCCTGATCCGGGATTCGGATCTGATTGATTGATTATACGCTCTCTACGCTTTACTGTTGTGTATGCAAAGCGGACCCTTGCTTACATTGCATGTTGCATGAGAATGAGCCTTTCCCCTTGATTTTCTCAAAATCCTTAAAAACTTATCGACAAACCACGGCTGTTTAGGAAAAAATAAAACAATTGAAAGGGTTGAGGTGGGCTTGCTTCATCTTCATCGAATGCATGGAAAAAAACCGTGTATTTGTTCCCATTCATTCGACGGCAGGTGTTTCATAAAGGAGAGAGCCACGCGACCCCTTGGAATTGAAACTCTTTGATTAGGACTGAAGGTATTTTAGGTTCATTATGCTACTTTCCTTGTCTGATGATCATTGGAGCAGGACTGGATTTGAGGAGGAGGGACTGGTGATAGGAATCTTGAAAATCTATTTGTCAAGTTTCAAATGATTTATGAGAGAATTAAATAAATTCCAAAAAGGGAAATTGGGCTCCTCATTAATTCTCCCACTCGAATTTAAGTGATTTTTTTTTCACAGAGATCCAGGTAACGCTCCTTGATGTGGTGTTACCTGTGAAAAGATGGATGCCTCTGTGGAGGCTAGACTGATGGGAGTCTTAAATCAAAGTCGAGACGTGTGGGTTTTTTGGAGATCCGAAGATTTTTAGCAATAAAGGTCCTCATAACCTTCATTTCGTCAGTGGTAGCATAAGCAGTAACTGTCCACCGTTGAACTTGATAGGGATGAAGTGGTTTAGCGTATACCGTCTGTTACGCAAAACTGGAAAGAGGGGGATGATCTTCTTGGAGTCGTGGTATGGGGGGGGGGGGGAGGCAAGGAATCAGAGAGCTTTCTTCGACTGAGAATTGAGATTCTCAATCCGATTTCTGTTTTTAAGTTCTGTTGCTGATGAAAATGAAATCGGATTTTAAGAATCCGTTTTTTTTTTCTATAGCTTCGTCATTTCCAAGTCTGAGGAAAAGCTTGGAGGAAAGTGAGATTCCATTAAGGGCTTTTGTCTTCTTACGAACGATTAGATTTTCTACAAGCTTTTCTCGTGCTGGGTTAAGAGGAGGGGAGGTTCTCTTCAAAGGGTTAAGAAGACAAGGATTAGGAATTACGTCGTAGTACTACGGCTGGAAGGGCTATAATTAAAAGATTTTCATCCTCGGACCTCTTTTTTTCTCGTAAGGGTTCATTGGACTTGGTCAATGTCGAGAGAGGGAGGGCCCTCAGCCATTGAATTTATGATTATGGATTACTTCATATATATATTTTTTTTGAATCTTCTTCATCTCATCAACAAGATCAAACTTTCAGTTTCTATAATCCTAGGAGATAAAAAACTGGGTTTGAAACAAAGGGAAGGGAATGAGGGAGAGGACTTTATTTATAGATTTTTTTTCAGAGGGGTAAACTGGATCCTTTTTCGGAGCTTGAGGCGAAGGGTTGCTTTTTTGTCTTGAAGGGGGAGGGGGATGATTCGTGTATATCCGACTGACGTGTACGTTTATACTAACCTATATACATAGTATACGTAGGGCTCTTCCATCTTTCCTCGGTCCCACCCTCCGGAAAAAATACCCGGGTAAATTATTCTCTTGTAAAAGCGTGATGCAGAAAACAGAGGGATGAAAATAGGGATGGGTTTATGAGAATAGGCTTCCGCTTTATTTTCTTACCTGGCTGATGAGTCAGATTTTTTTCTGGGCCTCATTCCAGACTGATGAGTGAATTTAATTCTTAATTGAGCAAATCAAGGAAGTTGAGGCCTTAAGCCCCTTGCTTATATACGTAGGGCTCTTCCATCTTTCCTCGGTCCCACCCTCCGGAAAAAATACCCGGGTAAATTATTCTCTTGTAAAAGCGTGATGCAGAAAACAGAGGGATGAAAATAGGGAAAAAATTATTATTCCCGTTAACTTCCGCTAGGCTAGGCCTGAACTATCTAGGGAGCACTGAAAAAGGCTCTTCATTTTTTTAAAAATTAAAATGATTTTTAATTTCTACAGCTGTAATTTGTTAAATCCTGAAAATCAAAGGAGCTTTACTACCATGCCATGCTCAACTGTTGAACGGTTGGAGGAAAATAGGACAAATTCAGTGTTAGTTTGCAGCGGGCATGAAGTGAATTATATGCTCAATTGCTGAAACGAAGCTCTTATGAATTGGAAATGCGCTGATAATTTTTTTTTTGATTCCCTGGTTTCTTCGGAGTTTCGAGTTTCTCTGGCTTAAAGACTAGGATTCTTAACTTGGCTTTTGCTTTTCAGTGTTCCTCAGCTCCGAGCTTGTGGTTGTTGAATGTCATTTTTTTTTCTTCTGAAGCGTAGGAGTTAGATCATACTTCATCTTCTCTTCCAGCAGCAGGAGAGGACGAACCAGGAACGAAAAAAATCAAGAAGTATAAAAGCAACAGAGCCCATTGTGTAGATTTTCCAGGGGAAATCCCCAACCAGCTACTCTACTCAACAACTACTTGTATTTTATTTTCCTCAGTCCTCTCCTAGTAGACATGCAACTATGGGCTACGGGCATAGAAAGATGAAGCCCTGTGTGATAGTAGTGAGAGCCTCAGTAGTCGATAGGTACTTCCAATGTCAAACTTCTTCAGTCGGCCATAAGTCAAAATTTATTCATGTCGTGCATTACCGTGAGCCGAGCATCTTCCATGCTAACTTTTTAGGGGCTGACTCACTACCCTTATTCTTCCCTGCTGCTGTGGCTCAATCTGGATAGGTGTTCTTCCTATCCAGCCGATAATTCCTCCTCTATAGAATTTAACCTGGAATTTTGAGGTTGACCTCTAGGGCAAAGATTCTGTAATTTCGAAATGAAGATTTCTGCAAAAATGATAGAAATCTTCTCAGCTGAGAATTCTCAGCTGAGATTGAGAATCTGGATGAGGTAGCTGAAAGTCGTGGATTTGTTTCTGAAGTTCAAAAAGTTGGGGCTTTCCTTTGAAAAATTGAAAGGTGATTTTTAGTGGATTTGAATAAATTTCTTTACTTCTGCCCGCGATTTGCCTTCTTCGTATTCAACGAATTTTTCTAAAAGACTTGGACGAATTTACATGACATAAGCTTTCAAATGGATCTTGACCAGATTTTCTTTTGTAGTTATTTCCTCTTACAATTCTTCTCTCCTTTCAAAAACATGCTTGGAAGTTGGTAACGTTAGAATTTTGAAAGGAAATATTTTTGCAGAAGGGGTTACATATACGATACTCCTGGATCAGATTTAAGAAATTGGAGGGTGAGCGGTGAGAGGGAGTCGTGGGTGTGATAAAGGTCCATTTTCAATCTTTTCATCTCCTCCGGAAGAGCATTATTACAAATCGGAATATTTTTCACAGGGGGACATTTTCTGATTTTTTTTTTCCTGGAGAGAGTAAGTAGAAATAGCAGTACTTTGTAAAATAGGAGAAGAAAAATAACGTCGTACTTTTATGAATCGGAAGAATCTAAAGTAATAGTAAAAGGAATAAAATGAAAAATTGAAAGTTGTGTGTGAGGGTTTTAAAAAACTTTCTTTATACGTGCGTGGGTTGGATATGGACACTGATGATGAAAGTAGGGTAGACACCCCTCTCTCTTCTACATTTCCTTGCGTTCACTACTACTAATATATAGTATTCGTTATATACATGGAGATTTTACTTTGAAAATATCTAAAAAGGTTTTTTTTTTACTTCTTCCTAAGTTTTATGAAACATTATGCTTTGCCAAACCTTAAACAAAAAAGAATCATCCAGTAGAACCCTCATATTTCTTTTTTGGGGTAAATGATGTACAGTTCTATTTTTAGAAACAAAAAATATTTTAAAGATGAAAAACACGGAGGAGATTTTTCATAAGTGTTGCCTATTCCCTATCCTGTTTGCTTCTGATTTTTTAATTATTTGATGTCTCAACAGGTTTTTTTTTTAAATTTAGAATCGTACGTAGAGGTCAGGATTAAGGGGTGATCCAGTTCAGTGAGCCGTGGACCAGCACACACTCAAGAATAGAATTAAATTAAAATTGGCATTATTGGGATGTCCTGCTCTCTGTGTATGGATTTCCAGTGGTGCTTCCGAAAGTGAAATTATAGGGAGCAGTCCCCTCGAAAGCATTTTTTTTCTTCTGAGGTAGACGTGTAGACCTTCGAGAGGGTCTTTCCCTCGGAGTGATGGCCCTGGTCCCTTTTGAATGGAAGAATGATGAGGATGATGATGATGATGATGATGAGGATGGAAGATGGAAACCGTGTTGTTCCCTTTTAGTTCCCTTCGTTTTACTGGTTCCGTCGGAGACTTCGGGAACGGGAGAGAGGAAGAAGGGCTCCCCCTAGACCCGATCATAATTTTGTGGGCTTAACACATGAGTAGCGCTACTGAATAGTCCGTCCATTCTCTCCGCTTCGTCTGGAACAAGGACTCAGTTTTGAAAAATCTCCCTTGAGGATCCCTTCGGGAAACTGCTGTTGCTTCTCCTTGTCCTTGTTTTCAAAATTTTGATTTTCAGTGAAACTTCCGCGTTTTCAACGTGTCACCCGTTAACGGAAGCATTTCGTTTTCGGAAATCCGTTTCTGTAGATTTGAAGGGAAGAAAATCGTCCAGTATATACCTAGTGCAATACACAGTGACAGATTATCATGGTGGGGGTGGGGGTGAAGTTTCGTTGAAATGCAGGAGCAGCGTCTTCCCTCATACCAAGTACAAGTGCTGCGAGGTCTAAATTCAGAGGTCAGCTGCAAGGAACTGCCCAGTGGTGGTGGGGGTGGAAGGAGCAGTGGAAGCAGTATGAGCAGCACAATGAGAAGCGGGGTCGGTGGTAGCAGGACAATCTACAATGGAGCTCACCATCCTGAAGAACTGGACCGGAAACCCTTCTTACTGAGTGGAAATAACAATCATGTAATCCCAGTCCCACCAGTTGGAAATGGTGGGGGTGGGATCAACTCTGGAAATTTTTTCAAAGTCCCAAGTGCCCTGTCAGAGGAAGCACTCCTAGCCATGTCCAATGGAGACCATGCAGCCGCATTTGATTTAATTTTTGCAACAGCAGCACAGGTTAGACCTACTCTCGACTATCACTTCTTGTAATTTTAGCCTGAGAATTCTTTCACTTAGGAGTGATGAATCTTTTTTTTTTAAATTTATGAGTCATAGAGCTGAGAGATGAAGTAAGGAAATTGGCTAATACATTGAATTAGCTCATAATTTGAAAATGAGAGATTTATTCATATAGACTCTGCGGAGGCGTGTATAGTAATATGATGTTGATCTTCCTTAAGCTGTCTTCAAGGTGAACTTTGGAGATTTCTGAGATGTCGTCGACGACGGGATGAGAGAGGATGAGAGACCTCAATTCTGTGTTAATTTACAGGGCTTTAAGTGGCTTAGATTAGAACGTTATTTTTCTTTAGTCTCATCTCGGGTTAAATGGGTTTAATAGCCTAATCGAAGGCCTTTTTTTTCTTGTCCCGGTATTTTCTTTCGTGACCTCATATGTAAAGATCTTAAGAAAAAATCTCACGTTATTTCTATTTCATTTTATTTTATTTTTATTTATTTTAATTACATAAATAGGATGAGTAGGGTCAAATTTTTGTAGATTTTGATTGGCCGCTGAAGTTTTTATATTTTGATCCAGAAAAACTGGATTCAATGTTCAGTTTTGTTGAAGACGTCTTGTCTGCATTAACGAAGGGTTCGGGTGATTGGAATTCATGATTGAGGTACGTGTAGTGTAAGTGGACTGGAATGAAATGATGCTAAAAAATAGAAGTAGAATTTAAAAATGCAAAGGTAAGGTAGGAGAACAGGTCGGGCGGTGGTAGGTGCTGATTGGACGCGTGCAACAGGTTTTTTAGGACGAGCGGGCGAGCGCCTCTAAGGAGACAAACATCTGCTCTTTATTTTTCAACGGTGGATGAGGCAAGTCTTCAACGATCTGATCTGAATGTATAGTTGAATGTATTTCTGTGTAGAAAAAAATCATTATTGAATGCGGGTGAAAAACTTCTTGGATTAGCGTTTACGGATTTCCTGCGTAGTGATGAGCTGGCACACCTCATCAGAAATTATTTGAAAAGTTTGATTTTTTTTTTTCAAAATTTTTTTGTTTGAAACCTGTCATGCTCAAAATGAGGTCATTGAATTTTTGGCACTCTTCAGCCTTCTTCCAGATTTTTAGTTGAGAAATGAGCCGTCAGAAAAGACGGAAATTAAATGAGAGGTCTTGATAGGCTTTCTTTCTAAACGAGAGAACGAGTGAATTAAGAAGAAAAATTGGATGAAGGAATTATGGATCAGGAGAAATTGGAAGTAGGAAATGAAGCGGAAGAAGAGAAAACTGACCCATTCATCTGGATTCAGTTTCTGGTCTGGAGTCGAGGACGACGACGTTGAACTGGGGGTGGAGGAGGGAACTTTTCATTGTCTTTTGACTTTTTTTTCGGTGAAAGTCCTCGGATTCTTTATCCCATGCTTGGGTTATGATCTTTTCGAGTGTGGTAGCGTGGTTTTATGAATCTTCTCTGCCCCTGCTTCGTCTTTTCAGCTCATGATGAGAAAAAAAAATCCATTGACTTTGTTTTATGTCTGAATTCTCCATTCTCCCAATTCTACTTTAATAAAAATTGGTTTCGTTTTTTTTTCTTCCTCTCCCCTGGATGGAAACACAGTACACCATTATACATTGAACTGGGGAATAGAGGGCGGGGTAAAAGTGTGAGAATTTGAACAACTGTTATCACCGTATCTACAGAGTGAAAGGTAGCTTCTAACGGGCGGGGAGAGAGGGAAAGTTTTTTATCGAGGAAATAGTTTTGGTTGAAGATAACGACTCATCAGGGGCTTTGGCTCTGCCTTAGTGTAACGAGAATCGACATACTTTCACTTTTCTTCTCAATTCCCTTTGTCTGGATTTTTAAAGTGAAAGCAGCAGAGCATTTTCCTATTTTTTTCTCAGGTAGAATTAAGATGTTGAGTTTTTGCGTGCGTGAGCTCAACCTACTCTTGATTATACGGTAAAATAGAGGAAACCCTGAAAATTATCTATAGGAAGTCATCCAAGTATTTGTTTTAGACTTTTTCTTCACTGTTCTCTACTTTTCTACATTTAACCATCCCATCATCATCATTGAGAATCGATTTCCTCCTCCTCATCATCCTGTCCTAGGCTTGGATGTAATAATGATGATATGGGATTCGGTTCTCTTGTTTCCTTAGTCAACTTAATGATTTTGAAACATGCTTTATCCTCATTTCGACTCAAATGAATGTTGAAGAAGGAGAAAATACTGAAATTTAGGTTTGGAGGATGTGTTCAGTCCACCCCAGTATATTATCCATGGCAGGTATTGCTATATGCTTGTGGTAGCGGAGGAAGAAGACTCAATGGAGGGATAAGATTAGCTTGACAGTTGTTAATGAAGGAGTCAGGGTACTTAGGCCATGGAGGTCATCTGTTAGGCACATAGAGTCCTATCATGAGTTCTTTTGATAAGGGAGGCTGATTGAAGGGGCTTAAGTGAAAATGGATTTCCTTTGCATGGAAGGATTTAATTGAGACTTAATTATTATGTTGAGGGTTTTTGCGTAAATGAGGATGAAATTGAGTAGGGTGGGGTACTTGGGTCTCATCCGGTTGAGTGTCCTCGTCCCGTGGGAAATTCGCACCACTTGTGGGAATGGATTGATTTGAAAGGCTTAGAAAACTTGCTTATATTTCAGTAAAATCGAAACACGCGGAAAACTAACTTTCCAGAGAGCTGGAACTGTTCAGGGTAGTATTTTTCTTGCAATTTAATTTACCGAACGGCGTGAAGAAAGAGTATTTAGGAAACAGGAAGTACAAAAAAAGCTGAAAACTTAAATTCTGATCCCGTGCAAATTACTTGAAGTCATATGCTGAGTATGCTCTTGCATCATGAGCTAAAGGGAATCAGAATTGTATAAAAAATGAAAATCCTGGAAAACGTCATCACTTTACTTCGGTAGGGATTTTGTAGGGGATTAAATTAAATCCAGAATTTTCCAAGTTCTTGCCTCCCTATTCTCCTGCTCCGTTCTCTGTGTGCTAGAACTACATCAAAAGATCTCCTCTGTCTAATAATCATAACAATGACAATAATTTCCGGGAGCCCGAATCCAAAATCCGGGTTCCTGTTCACGTCCTCTATATTTTCCTTCTCCTCAACTGGAAGTCCATTAGGATTAATTCAGGCTCAGATTCTGTGCTGGTTCTGAGTCCCTCCGAAAATTCTATCCTCTCTGTAGCAGGTCACGTATGATTAGGTGTAAAAATACGAGGCGTCAGTTGGAAGCATGCATAATGAACTTTCTGGTTTCTGTGAAGGCCCTTTTGCCTATGCTATTCTTCCTACTTTCCTATACCAAGCAAGTTCCATGATATTCCAAGAGAATAGTTGATCTCTCCAACAAAGTCCAAGTCTCGAGTCTAACAATTTCGGCAGATGGTCCGTCCGTTGTTCCTTTTCCTACTCCTCCTCCTCCCTCTCATCTCTCTCTATTATTATACTTACCTTACCTATCCACTACACAGAATCCAAAACCTTCAACCACCATTATATATTAGTAGTCATGAGAAGATGCAAAAACTTTGAAAAAGCTTGAAAAACTTCTAGGAAAAAGCGGAGAATTCACGGAGTCGAGGGTTCAACCCAAGGCATTACTATCTTTGACTTAAAATCCCAATCCCTTCATTTTGCTGAGAATTTTGATAAATCAGGCATTTTTTTGTGTTGCAAATTTTCTTGATTCGAACCGATTTTTTTTTCTTTTGATTTTTGTCCCCTCATCGGCCCTGAAATCCTCCATTTCACTTGTTTGTCTGAAATTCTTGACCCATTCATTAGAACAAGTTTTTTTTTTCTTTCTTTTAATTTTAGTGGAACCACCTGGTCACCGTCTGTCCATTTTTCTAAATGATTCTCTCCTTCTCCATTAGAGTCTCTCTGAAAGTCTCGGAAAGATGAGCTGAGGAACGAAAGAGTAAATTCTTGTGTTATTTCTTAAGAGCTGAGATTCAAAGGCAGAGCTAGAGTGGTGGTGTACCAAGGACATCATTAAAAGTAGAGGGAGATGGGCCTTCATATGTACCGTGGAGATGGAGATCAAGAAGATGAAAAAAGGAGCAGATGCGTTTTTCGTTTGGTGTTCTTGAGGGGTCACCCCTTTTTTCTCTCTTCTTTTAATTTTTAAATTTCTTGTTCTGGTTCTCCATTTCCGAGAGCCTTCCTTCCCTTGAGGTTAGCTTTCTAGGGCCTTGAGTTGTTATTTTCTGTATGGATCCTAGGGGAAGGAAATTGAAATTATGAAGATGACCTTTAAGTATAGAGACGTAACCATGAAATTCGCGTGTCAAGGAAGAAGTAAGAATATTTCAAAGGAAGTGCCGCCTCATGGGTATCCTTAATTTTCAGTAGAAAGCGGTGATGATGGTCGTTGGCTGGGTTATGGGTTAATTTCCTCAATTTGGTTCAAACGGCCCCTAATTTTTCTGCTTTGAGTTTGCATAGTCATGATGCTTCATCCTGGATTTCATTTTTTGGCCTATTGATATTTTTCACGGACCGGGATATTTTTTTCCTTAAAAAATTGGAGATGACGTTAACGGTTATTTTCATGTCTGAAATAATAATTTCACCGTTAGGGCTGCGTCACTGGAGGAGAAATTTCCGCTGCATTGTTGCCTTTAGGTGAGGCAGGGAAATAATAAGCTTAAATCAAAAATTTTTGAATTTTGAAGTTCCATTTTGGTTCTGGCTGCAAGAAAAATTGAATTAAGCCTTGCTGTTTATTTTGATCCCATAGGTAATTTTCTGCTAGATTTTTTTTTTGCTTAGGTCAAAGTTGGGCAGTGAGCTTATTCTCCTTGATTTCTTTTGATGATTTTTTTGATTTTCTGGTTCGGTGGTGTTTTTATAGGATTGAAATAATATTGAAGTGATCCTGCTCGTTGGTCTTTTATTTTTTACCTCCTGGGACTTTTCTTTTTTCATTTTACTTTGGACAAAAGGAAATAATTCGGATTTTCAGGATCTGTAGTGAGCGAAACCTTTTTTCTCTCCTTTTGTTTTTATTTCTTTTATTTCTTTCCCTTCTTGGTTTTGATGATTGTCCATAAGTAAAAGTCTCTTGTGTCTTTTTTCTATAAGTCTGACTTTGCTTCCTCTCTGCTCTTGTATACTCGCTCCTGGCTTTAGGATTTTGATTTAGAGAAGAAGAAGAAAAAAAAATCGAGTTTATTTACTTTTACCCAATTTTCCCCCTTTCTTTCTCCTCTCTCTCTCAAGTTTCGTCTTCAAGAGTTTTTACAGGAGAGTGCTTTCATGAGCTTCGTTTTTTTTTCCTCTCTTATTCTTCCTCCTTCAATAATAGAGTATTGAGCGAGTATAGAGTTTTGTTTGTGTCTCAATTGGATTTCTAAGCCTTTTAGGTCCATTTCAATGTGCGAAGTCTCCAGAGAGGGGTCTTCAACCAAGGAAAACAGGAGCAACAGCACCACATCCAAAAACAGAAGGGGTTGTTACCCTCTTCAGGGTCTACTGTTCTTATTTTTTGAACATTAAAATGAAAAATTTTGTGTCCGAGAGCTTTCCTAAGACCACTTTTACGCTTGAGTAGTCGATGGAGAGAAAGTCCCGGAGGAAAACAGAGTTTCGAGCTCGGGCTAGCAAAATAGGAACCATTCAAGCCCAGTTTTTAGATTAGGGTATTTCTAAATTTAATTTTAAAAATGCACGCATTTAATTTAGTTTTAATATTTCCTTAATTTTTGAATCTAAAAATTGGCCTCATTTTAACTGACGCACGCTGGAAATGATTATATCAAAAATCTCTGCGGAGAAAGCAGAGTGAAAGCAGAGTTCGGAGGAAAGGTGCATTTTTTTCATTTCTCTTTTACTCTATGGGCCTGAGTTGAGAAAATGGCCTAAGATTTTCTTAATTAACCAAAAGTTTGAGGGCATTTAATGGCTAGAAGCATTAAACTAAAGTTTTAATTGGAGGAATGAATTTTGATAGGATTTAGACTCTGAGCGTTAAGAAAGTAAGAAAGGAGAAGGAGGGGTATCTGTCTTAAAGAATTAGAATAGGAGTAGTCGTGGTGTGAAAATTACTATAAAATGGGCTCTTTTTCTACTCTGCTTTAACTGCTTTTCTTCAAGGTTTATTTTTTAAATCAGGGTGATAAAAGTAAAAGAGGTATTTTTCAAACTGAATTTTCTGGTGCTATGTAAGGGAGAGTGACGTGAGGCGGTAGAGGAGAAAAGAGAAGAAGAAAAAGGAGCTGGAGCGATTTGTTTGACTGACAGACCAATTAGAGCTGAAAATTCAATCCCCGCTGTATTCCATTACTGTGAAATTACCCATTGAAGAGAAGATCTTGTTTTCAGGGAGAAAAGAAGAGAGGAGAGAGAGAGAGACAGAACGATTGCCATTTATTTCTTAACTCTCTTCTCAAAGTTCTTTAGCTCTGTCTTTTCCCCCTTTTTATAGAGCAGCGATCCCCCCTCTTATTTTCTCTTTTTTACTTTCTCGGCTCTTCACCGCTATGACTCCGGCCATCACGTCGAGGAGTCTTACTGCCTATTAACCCAACTTTACTTCCTTTGTAATGCTCGGGTAATAAGAACTAAAGTCCTACTGAGTCCTTCTTTGACTCTCCTTTCTCTAAATGGCGGCCGGAGGCAGAAGCCTCAAGATGCCCGTCATTTTACTGCTCCTTGTCGTTTCAATGAAAATCAGATTTCAAGTGCTTTACTTTCATTCCCAGTTTTTTCATGCAAAAATTAATTTTCGCTTAGTAAGATACCCTCTATAATTCAAAAATTTCGTTAGATGTTTCAGGTGAAAATCCCAAATGTGAAAATCCCAAATACTATGTGAACTGTGAACATCTTACGTTGCTAGACTTCCAAGCATGGGTTCCTTCAACTCAGCAGTCACGTCAAACTTCTGATGTTCAGATTTGCGAATTTTGTGTTTGGGATTTTCACATGGAACCAGAGAAACGTAAAAAGAAGAAGTTTGACTTTTTTCTCTGATGTCAATTTTTTAAATATGCTGCAAATTTTTTTTTACTGCAGAAACGATATAGCGAAATTACTCCGGGTGTTAACCCCTAAACTCAAGAATTTGCGTAAATTTGGTTGGCTGGGCTGAGGACAGGCCAGGGAATCCTTGTGGTTTGTGGGTGATAAGCGTTTTGACACGACTCATAAAAAGTCGTAAACCTTTCTTCTGTAGGGCTGAGGAGGATTCTGACTAGATTTTTATGATGAGCCTATAATTTTTGGCAATAAGTAAAAGAGGATTTTCCTAGCTTCTGGGTTTTTTTTTTCTCGCCTCAGTCTCTTTGTTTTTATGCGAAGGGTGAAGACTTGATTTGTGGAATGATGTAATAGGAAAATATGGACGTGAAGCTTAGAGACAAAATGACTGACGGAAGGGGCGGGGAGAAAGAATAGTGTAAGTAGTAAGTAGTTAAATGATTTGGCAAAAGGACTTGGAAAGAAAAGTAGCCGAGGATATTTATGGGGGAAATTTTTTTTTTTTTTGAAGAGAGAGCAGACAGAGGAGAGTTCTAAATGTTTTATGACCTGGTGATCATTATTAGGTTTGTGTGGAGGGAGAGCCGGAAGAAAATAGGGAAATTGAATTGGGTAGACGAGATCCGGGTTTTTATTTTTATTATCACAGGGTGAGAAATGGTCTGGAATAAAAAGGAAATTGAGCTTATTTCAATTTTAGGATGGAGGGTGGTGTGGTTAGAGACAAAATGGCAATGGACAGAGTAGGAGGCCTTGGATTGATTGATTATGAAAATAAGAGGAAATGGAGTGACAAATACGGAGGAAGCGAATTATTGGTGATTGTCATTCAGTTTGAAGAAGGTTAGTTTGGAGATGAGTAGGATGAGGATAGGAGAAAGTTAGGGGAGTGAGACGGCGGAAGTGAAAGTGACTTTCTCCTAATGGATGCAAAGCTCTTCTTGGAGTTTAGGATTTGTAAGAGGATCTTAACTCTCTCTCTCTAATTCATCTTAAACAGCTTCAAAATGTAAATCAGCGGTGTAAGCCGGATCGGCGTTTCTTATGAAAATGAAAGATTTTAGAATCTGCCATCTGTAGAATTCGGGCTTTGGGATTCCAGAAAATCTTTTTTTTTACCTGTTTTTCTGGATTTCACAGTAGCCGGGTTAAATAATTAAAAATTAATTCTAGTTTTGTAACTTCGTGATCTACAGATGCAGTGAGGTGCGGAAATATTCGTGTGCAAAAGACAAGAGGCTTTCCCCCTTTTGTCTTTTTCCTTCTTTATTGTTTGACTTTCTCTTTTTTTTTCCTTTATATTGACTAAGATTCGATTAGTAGAAAATGAGGAGAAAATATCAAGAGTCAAACACAGTTGTTGTTTTTAGTAGATGATTTTTCTCTCCCTTTTTCCGAATGATAGGTTGATGACAATTTAAAGAATCCTTATTTTTCTCATCCCTATTTTCTCTTTTTTTTGTCTTCTGTTTCTGTGAGATGAAATTTTTCTTATTGTAATTCATCCCTTATCTGATTATCTGCGACGGAATCTTGGTAATCTCTAAGCTTTTTTATGCTATGGATATTTAAAATTCAATGGAAAAAATTCTAAAGAATTTTTTTGTGTGTATTTCATCTACCCTTCTGAATATTTTAGCGTGACTGTTTTTGAGATCTTTTCTTTTCCAGTAAGATTATAATCAGAATTTGATTAGTATTATCATCCCATTTCATTTTTTTTTTTTTTGCATTTAGCGGAAATCGGGGATATTGGGAACCGTTGCTTGGCTCAAGGTTTTTTTTTTTAGATGAAAAAATTCAATGAAGGGAGAAAAGAGAAAATGAAGGGTTTCCTGTGTTGACGGTTTTTGGATTAAAATTTCTAATTCAATTCATTCACGTTTCTGATTAAAAAATTTTTTTGTCTTATTTTTTTTTTCTTTTGGGTAAGAGAATAATAGGACAAAAGGAAGAAAAATAAATTGTGGAATCATAAATTCCATGGTTTGGAAGGTTAAATGTAAACTTTCGTCATGCTAATTGTATTTTTTTGAGGATTTACTCCATATTTGGGCAAAATGCTGGGCTGGGAAGGAACTGAAGCACGACTTCCTCGATTTCATTCTTCAAAATTCTGAAAACAAAAACTGATTTATGATTTCTGCACTTTTCCTTTGAGCTTTGCTCTTGCAGCTTTTAATCTAATGGATATGCAATCGCAGTTTTGCTTCACTTTTACTTGTAAAAAATTAATGACGACTTTAGTGTAAAATATTCCCTGCGTTAAGCTTAGTGTACACGTGCCTAGTGAGTTTCTGACCCTAGTGCAAGTGAGATTTTGTTGTGTCTTGTGAACCTAGTGAAAACTGAAAAATATTTTCACTATGGTGAAATCAGTGCAAGAATTCAGCATTCTCACTACACTGTACTGAGCTCATTTTTCACTCA
>JABASM010001413.1:0-10267 GCA_019776545.1 Brachystomella parvula | reverse complement strand
GGGGGGGGGGGGGGGATTTTTTCTAGTTTAGACCATGGTTTTAACCAGGTTAAAACGACTAGAATTTCGGGGGTGAATTAAAGCACACTGGCTAAAACTAAAAATTATTCAAAATCATGAAAAAGCGAGAGTGGAATTTCCCAAAAACTAAAATCATTCTTGTGCATTTTTAAATCCGGCCCAGCACATGATCTTGCATGATATTGACAAAGAAGCTTGAATAATTCTTTCTCTCTTGTCTGGAACAGAAAATATGCAGAGAAAGCCCTTTTTCAGTTTTAGCCGGTTAAAACCTTTTTCGCGGTTTTTTTCCAGTCGAAGTATTTTTAGCCGGATAAAATCCCAACACTGTTTTTCATTCTGTTCTGAGCACACAGTCCATCTGAAAAGTAATGTGATGCGCTGCCGACAGTCATATAAGCATTCCTGGTGGTGAACGTGAGGGTGAATTCGGAATGAACAACGCACCACTATACTCATTTAATAGCTTCTCAGCATTGAAGTCGCGGGTCGCAATTAGTAATGGTCAAGCGAGTCAGTTCTGATTTTCCGGTTCCTTTGTTACAAAATAAACGGAAGTGAAAGTGCTACTCGAGCTAGAGACTCGAAATTCTATTTTTTTTTTTTTGGAGAAAACAGAAGAAAGTATGAGTCGGCAGGAACTTTAGAAGTAAAAAGTTTTGAAGCAGGATAAGGAAATCTGAGAGTGCCAAGAGTAAGATTCCAATTTCCAAAAGAACTTTCTTTACTTTCCATCTGCTACCGTAGTGTACACCCTCCCTCCTCGTCAGCAAAAAGTAGTAGAAAAGTAGTTGTAATAATAATTCCGTTGAGTGCAATAATAAAATAACAAGGAAATAAGTTGGGACTTTGCATATGTTATTATTCTTGGGTTATGTTCTACCATGATCATTTCCGGAACTTTAAACAGGGAAGAAATGTATCCTACCATCACCCCAGTCCTGTTATTTTTATTTCATTCACTGAAGACCACCTTAGGAAGCATATGCTTGGCAGAGCTGAAGTGACTGACACTTCTGCAACTGACGAGCCTTTTAGAAATGGTCGGGTTATTTCCCCACATTTTTGCAAACGCGTGGTACTCTGTGGAAAACTAGGCATTTAAGTACAACTTTTATTTTCGGAAATAATTGAAAAAGTTTTTTTTGAATGCAAGATTTTTGGTATTCAGTATCTGAGTTGGCGTTTATCTTAGTTTATAAAAGAGCATGGGCTTCCTACAAAGTAAAAAATACTTCCGTTGCTTCTGCCGGATAAGGAGAGATGCCCAAAAATGGGCTGACGTGTGAAATCGGCAAAGCATGGCAGGAATGACAGGTGAAATAATAATTCATGAAAAGAATGAAATGAAAATGAAAAAAAAAGTGTTAAAAAAAAAGAAAGGAAAAAAAGAAAAAGTCATTGCTCACTTTTTTTGAAAAATCAAAGGATAAATATTAATGAAAAATTCCAGGGAATTTAGGGGAGTGAAAGACAAGACTCAGTGACGCGATAAATTAAACAAGAAACTTTTTAGAGAACAGGCTTTACGATTGAAGATGATGACAGGTAGGTAGAAGTAGACTAAATTACTTTTGACAATCAATGTCTCCAACGTTACATCGTTTCCCTTATTTACGACTTCCTTCTTACACTTTTAGCACCAATTTCCATCTTTCATTTTTAGGTAGCTAAAAAACCATCCGGGGTGGTGGTGCTTGATCATTATGATGCCGAGCACAAGTCGTAAGAATTTTGGATGCTTTGATTTTTTATTTTTTTTGAAAAATCAGAAGGAAAATCAGATAAAATCTGATCCAAAGAGAAAATTTATCCTGTTGTCCTCTGCTGCTGGGTTTTAAAGTTTTACACAGTTATGCACTTCTTGATTCAGGAAACTACTGTAGAAGATGCAGAGGAAAGTTCTTTCGCTTACTTCATTCTGTTTTATATATTTTCCTCATGGCTAACCCCTTTCACAAAATTGACTCAGAAGTAAGAACAGGGATTTTTAGTTCGAATTTAAACTTTACTGCCGACAGAAGTAATGGCTTTCCCATTTGTCCACTTTAAAAACTTATAACCAATGATTCTCCTTCTGTGCCTAAGTTCTTTCATACTTCTGGGATTTTGTGATATAAAATAAGGCAGGGTTTGCATTTACTCGAACGCCTTTGCTTCCATTCCATTAAGCCTTTCCCCCCTCTAAGAAAAATGGCGTCCTGTCTTTGTGGTAAGGAGATATAATACAATACTGCTGGGCTCCTTTTCGTATTTTCCACTACTCGTTTTCTAAAGCCAAACCTTAAAGTGAAAGTGCAGCAGGGAAGTGTACTAAGAACTGAGTTAAGGACCATACTCTGTCTATACCACTAAAAATTCATGATTTACGAGCTCACACTTTCTTGTCCTATGTATCAGAGTTACCACCGCTTGGTACTTGTCTCCTTTACTAAATTCAATATGAAATATGGGATGGGTAGCAGAAACTTGTTAACCGGAGTCGGTCTTTCCACAAAATCATTTTCGAGATTAGTTCAAAAGGCACATTTACTAGTTCAGTAGAAGACGATTTGTGGAGATCCGAGCTCGACCTAACGTTTGTAAATACGACTTTTCTTGTTTACAGGAATTTAATATTTAGGAAGATCGAGCAACCGACGTTAATTTTTTAGCCTTAATTCTTCGACGCTATCTTCAAAGTACGGCGCGTTTTAGGAGTATAAAATAATTTGGAAACGATGAATATTTTTGAATTTAAATTAAATCTAGTGTTTTCTTCGACATTCTGCCCCATTTTCAAACCATAAATTAACAGTTTATTTAAAATTCAAAATGCTTGCCCTGTCAATCGTCAAAGCATTAAAACAAAAATTAAAAAAGCTTAAAACGATAAAATATTTTAGGAACGGAATTTGCGTATGCGTGTCAAGTTGAATTTGCGTGGGTGGTACTAAACCTTCAGCAGGCAAATGCGCTGATGTGCCTCGCAACAAAAGATAACATACCCCTCTGAAAGTGTAATCAACAATAACTAACTGTTAGGTTAGTTATTTTTACAGTTATTTCTAACAGTTTTCTGTAACATACTTTCCAGCCAAGGTTGCTTTCCAGCATAATTTTTTTTGTAACAAGCCGCTGCTGGGTTTGCTGTAGAATAAAATGCTTAAGTGGCCGTGGAAGCGGTTTCAATACAGAGATCGGTTCCATGTGAAAATCCCCAAAACAGAAATCCCCGATCAGAAAATCCCCAATGTGAAAATGCTTAGTTTGTTTGTGAAGATCCCGAACGGGAAAATTACAAGTTTCCAGGGAATGTTGAGTTGAAGGACCGCATGCTCTTTACCATCCAGTGTCACCTTTGCACAGCAAGACCAGTGTTCCCCAATCGAACCTACGACGGTCGAATCATGGTCGAGTGGATTTGACAAACGAAAATTTCGTTCAAATTGAGTGAAACGAATGATTCGTTCTTCGCCTTCGTTTTTTTTCTCCTCAAACGAATGATTCGTTCTTCGCCTTCGTTTTTTTCTCCTCAAACGAAGGACTCGTTCTTCGCACTCGATAATAAGCACTAAACGGTCGAATGACGGCGGTTCGATTGGGGAACTTTGAGCAAGACAAGAATCCATGAAAATGCAACAACAAAAAGCTAACGTTAAATCACAGGAAAATCCAAACAACCTAGCTACATATACATACAACTCAGCAGTTCCTGCAAACTTGTAATTTTCACCTTGTTAATTATCACAAATTGGCAGTTTTCACATTGGGGAGGAATTTTTACACTGTGGATTTTCACATTGAGGATTTTTTTTTTGGAGATTCTCACGTGTCATCGCTTGATGACCTGGCGAGACAAGGTCAAATTTTAAATATACTCAAGAAAAAATAATGCAGAAAGTATCCAACATTCATTACAATTACAGAAGTTGCCAAAACTTGATAACAAAAATTCAGAATACGTCAAAATTTATGAAAAATTCAGAACATGATAAAAGTTTATAAAAATCCAGTGACTCCGTCGGTTTGCATATAACTTAGTTCCGCACTGTTTCCTAAGCCTCAAGTACCTCAAAAGTCCTTATTAAGTAGCGTAATGATTTTGATCGGTAGCTGTAGGTATAGAATTAGGACGCAACGAATTTCCTGAATTCGCCTCTGAAGAAGAGAACAAAAAGCGGACATATTTGTCGGGAGCTTCAAGCAATTGAAATAAAGAAAACTTGTTAAGAAAGCCAGCTCAAAGATTTTTCAGCTTTTTTATTTTCATTTGAAGCTTGGCTTTATCACCTTCAAATTAATTTGTTGCAAAACGTTCTACGAAACGTACGATAGTTTTTGATGGGATAGCAAAAACGGTTAAATGTGATATGACCATCTTAAAGCTACCTTTGTCTGATCGGACTAACCAGAGGAATTCCACCACATGCTGATTCTCATTTGCTTTATCACTTGCCAGGAGTCTAGTATGCCATATTTGTAAACACAAACTTGGTGAAAAACCAATGTACATCTCATCCCTCACTGTCCATGTCCAACTCCTAAAACGTCCTAACCCTCACGCGCAGCTTAATTTTGTTGACAGATCACATCACACGTAGTCAATACTGCTAGGGAATTTGTATTATAGCTGTTTATTCATCACGATAAACCTGATTGGGAAGAAAAGCTTGAAAATAATTTTCTTAAAATGGTCAACACGTCAAGGGAAGTCATGTTGAGATGGCAGGTATGGAGCTAATATTTCGCAGTATAAACAATTTGGGTGGTAGAATAAGCAAGATGTGAGGATCTTTCTCTCCATAAAAATGCAGGCAGAGAGATACCCCCGGGAATCAAAAATTTTTGCTCGTTTGAGCCCCGGAGAACGGGAAGCGATTGACGGACGGCAGATCCGTCCAGAAATTCGCTAGCTGAAAACCGTTAAGAATTTGGAGCCGGAGAGGTCTACTGCTGCCCACGCAAACAAGAACCAAGCGCCCCATTGTTTATAACGCGGTCTTTCCCCTTCAATTATTATCATTATTATGATTATTTTTATTCTAGTAAGCGTCCCGCAGTTCTACACCTAGCCCAGTCAAGTGCAAAAAAACTCCGAGTCCGAGTTGGATTCTGAGAATTTGGAATTACTTTTTATACGGGGTATGCTTCCCTATTCCGTTTTATGGGAATGACTCTTCAAAGTTTTTCAGAGCACATAATTAAGTGGAGAAAATTCGGGGCAAAAGAATAGTGTGGTGAAAGCTTCTCCAAAAAGGGAACTTAAAATTCTGAGTTTAGGGTTCAAACTTAATTATCTTTTTGTCTTTGGAAGGAGAAAACGGATTGGAAGAATGTAAAAAGCTAGCTAAACCTGTGCAACTTTTTGCGAATCTTTGCTTGTACCTTTCTTGGTTAGGTGAAAGTTAATCCCAAAAAAGCTTGTAATTTCTTTTGTTGGTTTAGCATTCTATTAATAAAATTTTAACTAGGCACTTGATCTCAAAAAATGGAAAAGACGCAAAATAATCCTGGTGTATATGAAGAGGAAGCGGTGAAGCATGTGGTTCCATGCAATTTACTAGAATCTCTACAGAACATTAATCATGGTTTTAAAAAGTAGTGGAGGGTCCTTGGACTCCAATTCAATGAGATGGCTTCACCAAAATCAATAAATGCGGTGGCTTTGAAGCGTGCTGGATATTTCGTTCCACGGTCCCAGCTTTTTCTAAAAAATCTTTAATCAGAGCATGAGCATCCAAGCAGTAAATAGCAGTTAGGCTCAGAACTGTTTTGAAAGTGATGCATGACTAATCCAGAAGTGGTCGGGCATCCGCTATTTCCTTTTCTACTAGAACTTTTTATGGGAAGTTTCTATGGGTGTTTGAGAGAAGTTTTTAAGTTCTATTTAGTCTGGCTAAATGCTATTTCCGTTTTTATTTGAGTCGACAAAGAGCTGCCACCGGGGTTTTCGGAAGCACATTTATTTCTCAAAAGGGACTCATCCCATTCTAAAAAGTATACAACCAATCAACTTCCTCGATTCTACTTCCACTCTATGTTAATCTCTCAGTCAGAATTCCTTTGGTCTTCCCGCTGTCCTCATCCATCTGGAATCAAGGAGAAAATAAAAAGGGAAATAAGAAAAGTAAAGCGTCGGTCGTATGGATGTAAAACCAGTCATTGGCACTTATCCTTCCCACTTGAGTACTTTTCTCCACGCATCAACTGCCTGTCAGAAGCTAGGAATCTTCTAAACAAAGAAAGTCACTCAAGATACACAAATGTCTAACCTCTGATCACTATGACATAGCCACACGACAAAGAAAAATGACCAAGATGTTTCATTGCACGGAACAATGGACAAAAGGTTTTGGGAAAGTACATGCCCTCTGTTTCCCTTTAGCCTATTTACGCCTCTACACTTTGGAATCTAGAAAAATCATTAATCATGGTCTCAGGCCTCTGGAATTCACATCCTTCTCTTTCTAAAAAATGTTTGAAATCACTCAAGCTTGCTGCCCCATTTTAACCTTAAGCTCTGTCTTCAGACTAATCAGTACAGTATATAATTATAAAAATGATTTTTTTCTTTCTTCGAATTGCAGGTAAACTAGTCCCATTTGCGGAGTTATCAGTTGCCCATGCATCAGTACTTACAATATTGGCTATCAGCCTAGAACGTTACATTGCGATTTGCCGTCCATTGAGGGCCAATTACACATGTACCAAGCAACGGGCAGCCCTACTCTGCATCGCAATCTGGATCGTTGGATTTATCGCTACGAGGTAACGCTACTCCCATCCCGTTCTCCTGTTCGACCTGGCTGAATCACAATAGGGTATTTCCGATTGAAGGCTTTTTTAAATCGGCCTAAGAATTTGGCTCAAGAGGCCAGAGGGTTTTTTGTTAAAAGCCATGCATTTAAAAAAAAAACCCTATGGCCTCTAGAGCTAAATTCTTAGGCCGAACAAAAAAGTCTTCAATCGCGAAGTCACTAATAACACATGGATTTGCTTAGTTTCAAAAATGTGAATTTCATGCCAAGCAGCCATGATTTTTTAGATAAAATTTTATTTTTACAGCCCAATGCTAGCCATAGCTAAACATAAGAAGATGCAATACATCGACAGATCAATCAGATCGGCTTGTCTGATGGAAGCTAGGAACTTTTGGTCAACATTTTACTTCCTTGCATCTATTGCATTATTTTTCTTCCTACCATTATTTCTTCTCATCGCCCTCTACTGGGTAATTTCAAGGAATTTGATGTCGGATCCTTGCAATACCTCTCTCACAAGTCGATCCGTCAATGGAGTAGATCATCCCAATATGCGTGCTAGAAGACAAGTAATAATCCCATTTGAACATATTTGACTGATCCCGCTTCCGGAATTAATTTTTCTGATGTGGTTACAGGTGGTGATGATGCTGGCAACTGTCGTTCTTTTCTTTTTTATTTGTCTCCTCCCATTCCGAATTTTCTCCGTGTATATCATCCTTGCCCCAGCCTCCTCAGTTTCCGACATGGGAGAGGAGCTCTATTACAATATTTTATATGTTTGTCGCATATCTCTCTATTTTAACTCCGCCATTAATCCAATCCTTTACAATGTTATGAGTTCAAAGTTTCGTGAAGCATTTTTTAAAGTTCTTGGATGTTCCATTGGATCTAATGAAGGAAAGTCCCGATGGTTGTGCCGTCATCTGAGCCGACACTCTTCCACATTCACTACAACGACCTCAACGACGCTCGTCAACTCTAGCCTCAAATCAAACAAATTTAACAGTGGGAAACTCCACCATAATCATCACCATTACCACCACCAACATATGGGAAATGGTGGAGACTCATTTCGTACAAGGGAATTGGTTGAAGTGGGTGGACCGTCTTGCCGTAATGGATTCGGAAGACTTTCCGCTTCGAAAAAAGCGGGTCAGGCATACTACCCTTCAGCTTCTTGCCCAAAACGACAGATGAGCTCAGATGGCGTGATGGAACACGCACAAGTCCCACTTCAAGAACCTGGGAAGAAAACTGTGGTCATTCGAGCTAATAGTGTTGTCTAAGACCCTTATTTTTGCTTCTGTATCACCGCTTTCATTTGAAGACGCGAACCCACGCAAACCTATTTTCCGAAAGGACGGTAAATCTCTAAGGCACCAGTAGGGTCCTTTTTACCCACGAGAAATTGGTTCGAAGCAAAAATTATTTCCCTCCCTACATCAAATGCAAAGCTTGGGATCTCAAAATTTCATATTATTTTTTTGATAATTATTTCGAAACTATTTTTCCCTAAACTTTGGCGATGCGGCATGATTTCAGCATCTGCTCAAAATGATAAATCCTCTAGGATATTTACATGTTGAATTATCTCAAGCGGTCCATTTTCGCCCTGCGACTCCAAGTTGTGTGGCTATATATGGGACACCCTTTATGTTAGTAAAATTGCGTTTGAAACGAACTCATTTTGTTTTAAAAGTCAGCTCTGGGGAAATAAAATTACGGTTCGACTGTCTATAGGCCGTGTGTGTTAAATGTCATTGGCAAACCGTATAAATTAGTCCTAAGTTCCTGGTTAGTTTTTAGTGAAGTGTGTTGGGATAAGCTTTCAGATAAATGTCATATCCCATTATCCGTAAATAGAAAAATGCCTCAAGCATAGTCAATGAAGTACCTCTAGTATCAATATGGACGTATCTTACATGTACCTTAAAAAAATTATAAGGACAGATAGAATGAATGTACGCGTTATGAAGTGAAAAAATAAAAATTGCACAACTCACAGATAGCTCACCGACGAAGGCGATTTCGGAAAAGAATTTTGAGGACATTTAGACGGCATTTTGACGGCATAAAGCATTTTTATTGAAAATAAGATATTCGTATACAAATGTTCTACAAGAAAAACTCGAACAAAACCGTACATCACTTGCAATAAAATTATAAGGGACAATAAAGCCAAAAAACATTTTCAAGAAAATCTCCACCATTATAAATTCAGAAAAGGATCTCGGCACAATAAAATTAGGAAAAGCAACTTCAAGAAAATTTTGCAAACTCAGCTTATAGTAGTTTTCAGCCTAGAATCCAGTGGTGAAGGTAATTATTCAAAATTCGAAATGGCTTGACCTCTGGAGGTCACCAAAGATCTGCCACTTGACCTCACGGATCTGGATAAGCAATAAATCAATCGAAAGCTCTTGGTACCCTGCTTCCAAAAATACAGACTTGACTGACCTTTTTGAGCTAGAACATGGTCGCGGGTCGCCAAACCTTAAATTGAACGTTAAATGACTTCTAGTCCAATTTGTCCTTTGGGCTCATTCTCCTCAACGTTTTTGAGAAAGATTCTCAACTTTCACACCGCTGATGAGTCGCTAATTGTGAACGAGCGCAGCGAATATTATGAAACTTGGCCTGAGACTTTGAGTACTTGCATAGTTTAAGCCTTCAAAGCTTCATCTCTCTGTTGCAAGAAGGAAAGGAGCAGCGCTGGGGAAAGTTAAAAATCAACTTTCACTCGCTGGTGAAAATTATAAACAATTCGAGGAACACCACAGCAAATTAAATTATACAATTTCACCTATTACACAGTTAAACAAGAGGTTCCTAATAGGGAGTAAGTGGTCCCAGCTTCAAAACTGCTTCATACACTCGAGTAGGCAAAGAGCTAGCCAGCTTTCGGGGAAGTTCAACCGTTACTTTCTCCTACCAGCAATGAATATATTTTCAGCTCGTTTAGGTAGTTGCTTGCTTCCAGTATATCATACACCTATCATACGTACCATTTACCAGTTTACCTAAACGTTCTCAAAAGGACTGAGGTCAGGCCAGTAGGTTAGGTCAGTCTAGCATCCTACCCCCAAACTTGCCCCCGAAAGAGGAAAACTCCAAGCCTAAAATTGGAGGCATCCTTCTTCTTCACCGATGAAAAGCTTGGAACTCCAATCCTCTTCTTGACGTCATCGTAAGAGTTGTCAAGAATTTTGAACTTGAATTCTTCAAGAAAAAGATTGGAGTTCCAAGCTTTTCATAGGTGAAGGATGCCTCCAATTTTAGGCTTGGAGTTTGCCTCTTTCGGGGGCAAGTTTGGGGGTAGGATCCTAGACTGTAGGTGCACAGAAACGGAGATGTTGTTCCTGCGGAGAAAGTCCAATGTTGACTTTGCCAAATGGAGTCGAGCCCCTATCTTCTACTCTTCTATGCACATCACCATGTCCCAAACACTCCCAGCCCCAGCCATAACCCCAGACCAGTGTTGGACTGTTAAAACCGGGGGG
>JABASM010001412.1:0-14798 GCA_019776545.1 Brachystomella parvula | reverse complement strand
CCAGCCCTTTAGCCTTGAAATGAGTTGCTATTTTGGAGGTGGATCCAGAGGAATGAAACGGTACACCGAGGTAACAGTATTCCTTTACCACTTCAATTGGTGTAGAGCCCCAATGGAATTTTTCTTTCTTCGAGATTCTTCCACTTTTACTGAAAACTACGACTTTTGTTTTGCTTACATTTACCTCGAGATGACGTTTGTTCAGAAATTTCCGTACTGCGTCGATTTTTAGCTGTAGAGCATCTGCAGACGGGGCGATGATAGCTGTATCGTCGGCGTACAAGAGTATGTGGATTATTGTGCCTAGTAGACTTACTCCAGCTGCAAGTGGGAAGGAGACTACTTCTACAATTCCATTAAGGAAAATATTGAACAGCGTAGGACTTAGTGGTTCTCCTTGCAGAGTTCCTCTGCCAATTTTGATGTCTGGGGTGATTCCAGCCGCGGATCTAATCCGAGTAGCGGCTGTGTTGTATAAGCTGACTAGGATGGAGATAAATTTCGCAGAAACACCAGTTTCCTCTAAGACATTCCAAAGATCTTCATGTACAGGGGAGTCAAATGCCTGTTTGACGTCAATGAAGCAAACATAGAGTTTCTTGTTACGCGATAGTTGCTTCTGAATGAGGGTAGTAAGGACGAATACATGATCTAAGGTACTCTTGCCTTTGACGAACCCAGCTTGGAAAACGGAGATGACGCCTTGTTTCCTCAGCCATTCGTTCAGTCTCATGTTAAGAATCGTCGTGAACAGCTTCTCCAGGGTGTTCAATAGAGTGATCGGCCTGTAGTTTGAGGTGATTGAAGGGTCGCCCTTCTTGAGGACAGGTGCGGTGATTGCTTGCGACCAGGAGGAGGGGGAAATGCCGGAGTCATAACGTACCTGAAACAAGGTGCACAAAAAGAGTAAAAGGTTAGGAGTCTTTAGTTTCCACACTTCATTTGGAATTAAGTCCGGTCCTGTTGATTTCCTTCCCTTGAGAGTAGAGATTGCTAGTTCAATTTCCTGGGTCGTAAACTTCTTGTCCAGGTCGTGAGTGGTACCCATGGAATCGATACGACGTACACATGGGGTGTAAGGGCGGTTGGCATGGAAAACTTCTGAAAAATGGGAGTACCACTCATCGACTCCAATGCTTGCCGTCGCAAAGGTGCGGGGGGTAAGGGATTTGAAGGAATCCCAAAAAGACTTGCTATTTCTGTGGTTGTGAAGATTGGACTCTGTTTTGAGTAAGTATTCTTCTTTCTTAGTAGATCTGAGGGTCAAGTATGCTCGCTTGGAGTCGTTTACTTTGGAGATATGGGCTGGAGACGGGGAAGACTGCCTTAGTTCTTTGACGGCTTTCTTGACATCTTGTTTAGCAGCGTGGCACTCTTTGTCGAACCATTTTGGTTTACGCTTTGGGCGGAAGGTCTTAATGGACTCGGTTGACTGGAGAGCATGGTGAACTACATCGCAAAGATGGGAGTTAAGGGATTCTGGGTCCATAGTCGAGTCCACCGAGATGGTCGAGTCGATTAAAGTCATGAGAGGGGATACGTCAGGTGGTAGGATTACCTTCGTCACTTTAGGAGGTAGAGGCTTGGGATTAACACATCCCAACGTCAATTGAATTGGAAAGTGGTCAGAGAAGTCAAGGTCCAGGACATGGAATTTAGGTTGAAAAGAATATATGGAAGGAGAGAGGAGGAGAAGGTCAATGACACTCGCGCCTTTGTGATTGCTGAAAGTAAATTCTCCAAAATAATCACCATTAATAGAACCGTTACCAATTTTTAGGGAGGAGGAGTTAAGGATTTCAATTAACTGCTTACCTCTGTCATTGCAGATAGGATCTTTGGTTTGTCTGAGAGGCGGAGTGGGAGTAAAATCTCCTATTCTTGCATTAAGATCACCCATCAAGACTACTTTCTTAGAATTCTGAATTAAATCTTCAGCCTCTTGGATGACACTACGAAGGGCGGTAGAGTGAGTGACAGCGGGGGACATGTAAACAAATAAAATAAAAAAGTCAGAGTTCAGGTCATGTAAAATACAGTGGTATTGTGACTGCGCAGTGACATGCACTCGCCGCGACCTATCCCACCCACACATGAGACCACCAGCCGGCCTCCCTGCAGATTTCCTAACGGGAGGAATAAAAATTAATTCGAAACTGTTCAGCTGGTCTCCACGCCAATCGTCACACCAGGTCTCTGCAATACAAAAAATATCAGGATTAAGATTAGTGAATTCTTCCCAAAAATCAGCTGTTTGTCTGGTTAGGCCAGCTATGTTATAGTAGACTAGGTTAAGATTGATTTTACGTGAGGCGAAATTACAATGAGTGGTTGGTGAGGATTGAGTCGACGGTATAGCAGATAGAGTAGCTGTCGGTAGAGTATGTGGAGGAACCGCAGGTTCACTCGAGTCCATGTTTGTACGCGAATGAAATTTCTTGGCGTTTTCGATCCTTGTGGAGAGGGAAAGATCCGATTTTATGCAGATTTTGGTTCTTGAGAAATCCGGGTTGATCCGCTTGCTCAGATCCAATAGCTCCCTCTTGACCTCAAGATTTTCCACAGTTACTTTGATAGGACGGATGTTACCAGGTTTTGCTGAGAGACGATACAAGTTGGACAGTTTAATATTTTTCCCAAGATTTTCAAGAATCAGGCGTTGCAGACAATTGAGGTCTTCGGCTGGAGAGCCATTTTCATTCACTCCAAAGAATAACAAGTTTAAGTTTCTTTTCATATCCATATCCTTGTCGTATCGAAGCTGTAGTTCATTGAGCTGCTTCTTGTAATTGGACATTTCTGAGTTAAGTGCTTCCAGATCCTTCGAGTTCGTTGCTCCTAAAGTTTCAATGGATGAAATTCTGACTTCTAGAGTCGTCATCTTGGTTTTAACTTCTTTCATTTCCGACTCTACTGATGTCAACTTGTCCATCATAATTTTGGACTGAGTGTCCTGACTGGTCCTCCAGTCTCTTAGAAACTGCATCATTGATATATCATCTTCTGATCCCATGTTTGGTTTTTTATTGACGGGTTCTAGATCTTCGGCCGGTGGTCGCTTTACTCCTCGATTTGGGTGACGCCCAATTAGTGGAGACAGTTGTAGGTCTTCGAGTGTTTGTGAGTTATTGGGTGACCTTGAGGTGATTCCCGATCTTGAGAACTCAGGTGGCGTAGAAGTCATCAGGGAGGCCCCTAGATATAGACCAAATCTTGTGCCAGTATCTTTGAGTCACTTGGATACGGTAGCGCGGGCACACATATACTATTGATGGGAGTGCACTTACTTTACATAGGCATTTGACGGGCTAGGATGAGTCATCGCCTTCAGAGCAGCTGGACACAGTGCAGAATTTCAAACGCAAATTTTTCTTATTGAAAGGTCGTTAACTAACTCGAAATTAGTCTTAAACAGTGCGACAGAGTACAGAGAACAAAATTTAATTGGAGTCAGCACTTGTCAAAATGGATTAACGGGCTAATTAATCCAGCAAAGGGAGTGCAGCGTATCCTTCGTGCTGTCTCCTGTGATCACTCCCGCCCCCATATGCTTCATTTTGAAACGAAGTTTCTTATGTAAAGCCCAAGTCACTCTAGGGAGCTTTTCACAAACCTGTTTTCGTTAGGAAGAACGAAGAACCTCAAAATGCTCCTTAACTTCTTCTTTGCTGTAATTATCTTCTTTCCACTTCATCTGTTTTGCTTTCAGGAGAAAGTAAGTTTTTCTTAACTTGAAATTTAGCGTATTTGCTCTAATATAAAGAACGCGCTTGAGGGTTTTCCTTTTTTGTTTTGAGAAAATGTGGATTTCGCGTTTTACACAAAAAGTGTTTACAAATTTTAAAATTCTACTACCACAATTCATTATCAAACTTAGCTTTATTAGTTCATTTGTCAAAACTGTAATAGCAAATAGAGGGTACCACTAATAAGGTACATTGTGTTTTTTAATGGATCCCACTGCCACTTTCTGAGCCGTCAAAATCATTCTCTACCGTATGCCCAAAAGTAAACCGGAGGTGAGAGGCGCTAATGGCTATAATTATAGCTATATGCAGCAGAATATATACTATAGCACCCCTCCCACCTCCGGTTTTTGGGCATACTATGGCAGGAGGAGGTACTGCTTGCTTACGATGCGGGCGATATAAGAAGTGCCCGCTACTCAGGGTTAAAACGTGGATCTAGCCAAAGTTGCCTGATAGTGGTGCGTGATTAACAAACTCGTTATGTTCGAGCAAATACCCTACAAGTTAAATTATAAAATTTTAATTTTACAGTATTATGAAACCAGTGCTTATTTTGATGGCACCAACGAATTTTATCCATACGAAAAGTTCGAAGGAATTCACCAAGGCAACAAATCTGCTCTCAAAACTCTCTCAATCACGAACATGGAATTTGATCCGGACTTGCTTCTCAACGTTCTCAAGCAATGCCCTCAGCTTGTGGATCTTCAGCTAGAAAATGTATTTTGGAAGGGAAAATTCAAAGGAAAAATCAGTTTACCCAAACTCAACAAAGTAAAGATTGTTCGAAGCAACTGGAAATTTTCAGATAGCACTGTAGAAGAATTCTTTAATCTTTTCTTCTTCACTGAAAACAAGACAAAGGATATTGACACAAGTGTTAGTGTTAGCGGCGGCCTTGGTGGCTCTTTTGCTTTCTATTTTCCTACGCTGAACATTGAAGACGTTCCCTACGATCTTCAACAATTTTTTACTTATGAAAAATTGGAAATCGCAAATTCAGTGGTAGATGTCGGCAGGTTCAATGGTTCAGGAGTCGAAGAACTGCAGATTCGGAACGTAAAACTGATGAACGGGACGATGAGTGAGATTTTAGGGCGACTGGATAGTATCAATCGGTAAGTGAGTGAGCGCAAATAAGCGGTGGGGTGTTTGGGAGGAAGAGAAAAGTAAAGAAGAACTGACCTCAATGGCGAGACAGAGAAGTTCCGACAGATTTCCATGAAACTTGGCAGATAGTTGGTAGTCATCAGCAGCTCCAACTTTGCTACGGAACGAAAGTGGGGCATAGACCTTTTGTGACCTTTGGGGGACACCAAAGGTCATGCCTTTGACCTCATGGATTCAAACAAGTGATACATCGATCAAAAGGTCTTAGTCTCTTGATTATAAAAAAGTATTACACTCATCGGTTTGGCTCAAAATATGGTCGCCAGAAGTCATTAAGTGTTCTGCATAACAGTTTTCGACCTCCAGCGGCCATGTTTTAGGTCAGAAGGGTCAAGTATGGTATATTTTTAGAATCAGGAGACCAAGATCTGTCGATTGACGCACCGCTTGTCCCTGACCTTCTGTGACCCCCAAAGGTCACAAAAAGTCAATGCTCCGCTTTCGTCTCGTACCAAAGTTGGAGATACTGATGAGTCTGCCACGTTTCATAGAAATCTCTACCGCGAGAGCAGAACCCCATAAGCGCCTTATCTTTTGGTTGGATAGCAAAAATTCATTTTAGAGGAGCTTTAGTTCTGGATTCATGATTTGCACATCCTCTGGGTGGGGTCATAGAGAATACCATCATTTTAAATTATTTTGGTTTTTAGCTAAATTCTAGTAAAACAGGTTGCTCTGTAGCCGGGTCATGGAGTCGAACCCCAATCGACATATTTCACTTACGGTAATTACTTCTGCGAAGTTTTCAAAATGTTTCTTATCAATGCTAGGATTCACTCCCATCTCCGGAAAATTTCCTCCCAATTTTTTCGCTTCTGCTCCTTTCATTTTTGTTTTTTATTTCAGTTTGCAACTCATAAATGTAACGGAAAACAAGGGCCGTCCTGTAGTTGACCTCGCCTTGCTTCCAGATACGAAAGACTTGAATTTGATCCATCTTGTAGACGCCAGTCTTCAAGCATCTGTCGCAGTGTCTTTAGCAGACCTAACTAAGCTGCACTTGGAAAATGTCGTACTCAACTTGTCCGGTATAACGCTACCAAGAGATGAGCTACCCAATGAGAACAGAAACGTAAAATTCACGCAAAATTTGGTGTTTTACGTAAATTCACGTTGGAAACGAGTTTTCTTCACTCTCGTCACCGTGATCCGTAAAATGCCGTAAAAATTTCGTTCCCATAATACGAAAGTTGAGGGCTATTTTCTTTTCGCTAAAAGTACGTCGAGTTTACGTATTCTTTTTTCCAGAACGAGGATTTCAAACCGCTATTCTGACAAAATAGATTAAAATATTAAAATTAAACTGATATGCTGGCATGAACAGTCAAATCAGGGTACCTTTTGTCCCTTGCAATTTTTCTGAACCTGCTTTTTGGGCGAAAATAAATAAATACAATAATAATAATAATACTAATAAAATAAATAAAAAGCTTTTGCGCAGATACGCTTCATGCGCTGATTAAATTCAGTAACTTTGTGTGGTAAAATGTACAGATTTTGGTCTCTGGATGTAAAATTCTTCAGTAATCCTCTTTGTACTGTTGTAAAATGTTCTATTAAAAGAAGGGACAAGAGGCTAAACCAATTCCATATTTTCTAACGAAGGCCGGATTACCCAAGTGGACAAGTACAGGGTTCAGTGAGTTCTAAGGAAAGCCTGTGAGGGTTGAGGGAGGAAGGATCGAACCCGCTTGGAGAAGAGTTTTTTTTTTTTTGGAAAAATTACACTAGAAATGGTTTCGTTTTGGTTTTACGCCTTTATCACGAACTAAAAAGGGACACTTTCTCGCAAAATTTTCGTCTTTCCTAACGAAAATTTTACGGGGGATACGCAAACATTTCACGGAAATCTTTCGTTTATTTTCCGTCTTGTTCTCATTGGGTAAAACAAGTCACACTTGTTAATACGAATGGTGGATTTGACTTTTTGCAAAACATGAATCAGCTGGGGACATTGAAGATAGACGGGATCAGCGGACAGAAAAGGAAGGTCTTTTACTTGGACACTCTCTACAACTCTCGGGAAGCTCTTTACTCCCTCGACCTGGACGGTTTTCACCTCCGCATGGCCACCCAGTTTGAATTTAGCCAAATGATCCACTTAACCCTAAAAAACTATAAACTGGATGTGAACGTTACTGAAGAATTAAGCTCACTTTTTCCGAAAATTCGTGACATCAGCCTGGAAGATCAAGTCAACGATCCCATACTAAAAGCCGTTCTCAACAGCACGGCAGAAATTCTTTCCCTCGAGGGGCTAAAGAACATAAGGAAAGATAGTGTCTTTGTTAAGAAATTTCTAAGGGACTTGGGAGTTCGTGCTGGGGTTGAGAATATTTGGATACACAAGAACGAGAACGGAAACTGGAGTTACAACGGGGGTGAGAAAAGCAGTGTCAAAAAGTCACCGGTAAAAACAGTGTTCTACGCGTATTGGTGCACGCTCTTTATTATTGGGGTCCTTGGGATTTTGGGTAACGTTCTCAGCGTAGTTGTGCTCTCTAGAAAGAACATGTGGAGCTCGAGTAGCTGCCTTCTCGTCGCCCTTGCTTTCTTCGACATGCTTGTGCTGACGACGATACTGGCTTCACTCACGCTCTACGCGTTTAAACTGGTTTCCTTATTCCTCGGCATTTTCCAATTCAAATTGGGAATATATGAGGCAGGGTCAAGGTATTGCCTTGCTTGGGGATAATGTTGCGGAATCTGTGAAACACCTAGAAGACACACAAGCAAAATTTATTTATCCACTCAGCAAGACAGGTAACGGATATAAATGTATTTTGTTTTCCAAAAACAGCTCAGCACTAAACACTACGGTTTGTGTACTGTATAACTCCATTAGGCATAATCGTCCACAACTATTTCTGTCCCGCAAAACAATCTATCCAGATACCTTTTGAATATTCCGATTTAGACAGGCGGAAAAATTATATTCAGCAAATCAGATTTTCAAAAAATAAGGTTGATAACAGGATTTCAAGGCCGGAGTATAGGATATAATGCAAAAGCTCACGAACCAATGGCTCGGTCAAAATTTGGCGCCACCATTGATAATTTATTGTATGAAATAAACATAGAGGTAAAAATAGAAGGGTTTTTTTTTATTGAGACACGTTCACTTTCACAAAAACACTGTGTTTGGAATTAAAGGTAAAAAATTTCTCCAAGGTCCCGAGGAATTGAATCAAAAGTTTTCTGAGTCAATAAAGGACAACGGAGAATTAACATTGTCAAACCGACGCCAGCCTAAATTGACCTAAAATTCATCCGATTTCACTTACATTTTGAAGGGTGACAGTTTAAGACATTATCTTTCATTTCGCATGCAAAATTTGACCTTTGACCTCAAAAAAGTCACCAGTGGTCAACGTCAGCTTTAGAGCTTGCAAGGTATCTCTAGATACCCTATTTCACGCTAAATTCAAAAATCATAAAATTTTTCCATTTGCGCCAATTTCGCGCTGATTTCACACCGATTATACGCTGATTTAACGCCAAATTTACGCTAATTCTACACTAGATTCACGCGAAATTCAAAAATCGTACGATTTTTGAATTCAGCTTGAAATAGGCTTTTCAGAGATATCTTGCAAGCTGTAAAGGTGGTGCTGATCTCTTGTGACCTTCTTATGGTCAAAGGTCAAGTTTTACAGGTCAACTGATATAGATGATGTCCTAATCTATTATACAGCAAATTTTGAGCAAAATCGAACGAATTTTAAGTCGGTTTAGCCTGGCGTCGGTTTCCTAATGTTAATTCTCGGTTCTCCTTTAAACAATCTAGTATTAATTTCTCGCATAGTAATATAGGTTCTTATACAGGCAATTTTATTTTCAACTGCCCCAATATATATTTTTTTTTGTTCATCGTCGAAGTTAGGAGTCCGACAGTGGCCAACTTTTCCAGGAATTTCGACAAAAATATCTGAAGTTTCTAAAACCCTTTGTGAAGTCTATTGCTCTCGAGCACTTTAGTCAACTTTACTAAATGTCTGGAATTTTGACCAGTTTTTCAAAGAAAAAAGAACTGCTGGTTGACTTGGTGTTTTCGTTGGTGACATTTCGCCAGAGTAATTTTTAGTCGTTTAATTGCAAATTTTAATTTTCGATCTTGTTTTTCACAGCTCATACGGGCTCAGTGTACATGACAGTGCTTCTGACGCTAGAAAGATACGTTGCAGTATGTTATCCTTTAAGAATCAGAGGTTGGAGCAGCACACGTAAAGCTATGGTTTCATCTTTCGTCGTTTTCATTTTGGGAACAATTTTGAATTTACCTCGGTGGTTTGAAACGGCAGGCTCAACTATTGAAGTTAATATGAGAGAAGATCCAAAGCGCATTTTTTTAATGCGCCTCGTCCTCGAGCGTGTCTACTACGAACCGAACATTCTTCAGCAACGGTTTTACCGAGTTTACTACCACGGCTGGCTATGGACAATCGTAATGTTCCTTATCCCTATACCACTCCTCATTTTTCTCAACGCCACAATATGGCATCGCGTAGGTTGACCTGTAAAACACGTACGTTACAACTACCGTCCCTAAAGTTTCTCCTTTTGTCTTTATAGATTCGAAGTTCGAATACCAGGCGGCGTCAGCTGTCGGTCTCTTCTTCGCAATCCGAGAAGGTTTCACTGACGATTATGCTCCTTTGCGTGAGCTCCATCTTTGTTCTCTGCAATGCCATCAATGGAGGACTCATTTGGACCTTCGTGTCATTTGGTAGTTACGATCCCCGGGATATTGAGACCATTTCCTGTATTCCATTGCTCATCAATTCTTCAGTCAATTTTATTATCTACTGCATTCTTGGGAAGAAGTTTAGAATGGAGTTTTTTAAGCTAGTTAGCGAGTGGCCAGGTTGCAAAGGATTAAAAAGGAAATGCTGCAAGCCAAGTTAAGAGTTTTCGCAGTCATTCTGGCTTTTTTCGGTTCGTTTCCCTCTTTCTGCCGGTAAAATTATGAGCAGCAGAGAATCAGACTCTTAAGAGGGAGTAGTACCCACTGATTGTACCAAAAAATTATCAAATATGAATTTTTGTGCTGCAAATGGCCATTGAACATTGAAAAAAGGCTAGAGGCACATCAAACAGGCCTTTTCAGAAAAGCTTTCAAAAACGAAATTTTAAACATTAGAGCCAAAGCCGAAAATGTGGATAAGAGAAACCCACGCTCTGTTTTTTTTTCTTCGGAAGGCGATGTTGAGGAGTCAGTAGATTCTCTTCTTCCTCCCTGCTCATCTTCGCTTGATCAAAAAACAAAGCGTGGATTTCTCTTATCCACACTTTCGGTTTTACTCTAATGTTTCAAGTTTCGTTTTTGAAAACTTTTCTGAAAAGGTCCGTTTGATGTGCCTCTAGAGTTTTTTCATGTTCAATGGCTATTTGCAGCACAAAAATTCATATTTAATAATTTTTCGGCGGAATCAGTGGGTACTACTCCCTCTTTAGCACTCAGAAGAAGAGCCGTATTTGCTCAGCTTCTAATGGCAGCAGGACCGAGTGAAGACTTCGTCACCTTAAGTCCATCGAAATCAGTCAAAGTTAATACTACTTTTTCTATACGTTCGAACTAAGGTTGCTTAAAAAATTTAAAGGTGAATTTAAAAGTTGGGGAAAACTATCTCCGAGGAAATTAAATTGGAACAGCGTGTACTTAATAATTATCCCTTGCCTTTCCGATGAAGAATAATTTTCTTTTCTTTTTTTAAAAAGAAACAGGTTTCTTCTAAACCCAGCTGCTTTTTGGAATTCGGTGACTTGATAAATAGTAGTGACGAAAAAGGGCTCTAAAAGTTAATCTAATCTAGTCTAATATTAGTCCCTCTAAAATTCAGTGATTTTTTTAAACTTTAGCAACTACTGAAAAAAATTTTCAGGCTATTTAGCTGAAAAAGTTGACTGTGTGAAAATTATATAGGATATGGTTATAGCAGGTAGTTTCTGATTTGTAACTGAGAAAATGCAGCCCTGGAAGCTGCTTTCTGTTTTTTTTTTCTTTAAAAGAACGATGTTTTGTTTAAAAAATTTTCCGACTTCAGCCTGTTCATGCCTGCTGCAGGTCTATACTACTTGTATGTCTTTGTTGTAAGATTCTTGAGCATTCAGAATCGGAAAGAATTATTTTTCGTTGGATGGTTTCTTAAACATGTAAAAAAAAGTTAAGGCTTATTAAAATTTCTAGAGGCCATTTCGAAATAAAATCTATTCGGATAGTGTATAGCTAGTGTTTATGATGCTGCCATTGTGCTCATGTCTTACCCCAAGGCAATAATTTGAGGGAAAGCACATTTAGCGGTTATGTAATCTTATCCTCCACGGCCACAGGAGTGTCCTGCCAGGGCCCCACATGTGACGGGAAGGCAGCGCCATACCGATAAAAGCGGGTACTGGGAGTGGGAATCGAACCCACATTCCCTAGCTTACCGGGCTAGTTGCTCTACCACTGAGCTATCCCCACCACAGTTATCGGCATCTCTCTACTTTCCTCTCTCATTCCTCATATCGTTAAGTCGCAGCCTCGTGAGTTTCTTATTAGCTTTTACGGTAGAAGATAGGTATACATGGGATGAAGCTTTTTAACACGAAAGGGTGCGGCATATTTTATTCTGTGATTTCGCAGTACAGAAGGGCAATCTTTTTCGCAACTCTTTCGCCTTCGGCTTCTATAAGAACCTATTCCCTGATTTCAAAATGTTGAAATGTACAATTTCGATTTATATTTTTTTCTGGCCAATAAAGAACTTTTTCTCAGAAATTCTGCGCCACCATGTGGAGTACCTTTCTGTGTAGTGGGTGTACAGAGTGAACTATTTAGTAGTAAACGAGGACACCCTGCACTTCATACCCCCACCCATGAAATATGTGGGCAATTATATTTGTTTTACACGTTAAGAGTCTGACAAACTTGCCCGTCCTTGCCGAAATTAGAGGTTGTGGATATGAAGTGCAGGGTGTCCTCGTTTACTACTAAATATTTTACTCTGTATATGGGGGTTACCGGGTGTATATGGTGGTGTACCGGCTGTGTATGGGGGTGTAACGGGAGTGTATGGGGGTGTACCGGCTGTGTATGGGGGTCTACATATGCACATATAAACATATGCAATGCTCCAAATACACCATATACACATATAGGCCAAAAATCGAAAATTTTTAAAACTTTACCGATCGCTATGAAACTTAATGGTGGACAACTAGGGATCTTAAAGAACTCTCATACCAAAAGTCAAAAGAATCCGCACAGCTGTTGCTGAGATATACGCGTTCAGACGAACGGACGTCCGGACACGACACGAAAATTAACACGGGATTCGCATGAATAGCTTGCGCTATTAATAATGAGACACACATACAGTGAGCGCAAATAAGCGGAGAGGGGGGGGGGGGCTTGGGAGGAATAGAGAGGTGAACATGGTCAGGTTAAAGACTTGTGGACCAATTCAAATTCTCACAGATCAGTGGGAAATGAATTTTTGANGGAGAGGGGGGGGGGGGCTTGGGAGGAATAGAGAGGTGAACATGGTCAGGTTAAAGACTTGTGGACCAATTCAAATTCTCACAGATCAGTGGGAAATGAATTTTTGAATTTGGAGAAGTGCTGTGTTTCTGTGATCAGTTATAATTCACGGTGCACAAGTCTTTAACCTGACCATATTTACCTTTCTCTTTCTCCCAAGCACCCCACCGCTTATTTGCGCTCACTTAACGAGAGTCATAAAGGTGCTAGTGTATTGAAATTTCAGTTGTACTCTGCTGACCAAACACGTTGGTCCGAAAACAATAAAGTCCTAGGACTTAAAGCACTTTTGTCCAACATGGCGATTTCCCGACAGACCAGGCAAACTCCTGCAGCATTTCACCATTCCTAACATAAAAAGTAAGTGGACGCAAATGTTTACAGTTTAGCATGTTCCCTAGATAATACTAAAGTCAGGCAAGAAAAATAAACACGCGGGTAATCACGTAATGAGATGAAGTTTTCTAAAACACAAATATAAAGTCATAAGTAGTTCATGTCTGCGGAGCCTCACGTCATTCAGAGGCTAAGGCATAATTATTTGCATAGTTCTTAGTGACCCTATCAGATTTAGATTGAAAAAATTAACGTGAAACTTACTTCCACTGATACAGGGATGGGACTTGGATTTTACCCGATTTTGAAAAAGTGTAAACTTTAAGGCGCGCTTGTGAAAAAATCTAAAACTCAAAAGGCTTACCTGGCAAGCTTTTTTAATAATTTACTATTTTTTACTTGAAGAGTTTTCGCTGAACTATCAGTGAAAACGACGCTGGAACGCAAAATTTCATTTCAGCTTTTTTTTAAAGTGCTCCAAAAAATCACTTTGCTTCAAAATCTTGCTCACTGACTTTCGGCCAAGCTTAGCGAAGCGCCACTCCTCCCTTGTGCGAAGTTGAATTAAGGTCAAGTTTATATGGGCTTATTCACCTCGCTGCTGCGCCGAAACTTCCAGTTTCCTGGATTAGAAAGTATTTCATTTCGCGTGCTTGAGTCCTTTCAGTTTTGGGATCTGATTAAAATCGCTGGTTAAGATTGTAAGAAGTTTTTTAAAATGAAGCTTAAAAAAGTTACTATACTGACAAAAGGCTTAATTTCTTCGCACGAAATGGTGACTGAAACCATATTACTTGAAAATACTCTACACGCCAGTGGACTTCATGGATAACTCAGTCAGAATTCCGTCAAGTAACAAACTGCGTATCTACAACTTCATGCGCACCGCCAAATTCAAGTGAAACTCTTAAAAAGGACCCAAGGAATCATCATGAGCTTCTAATATCTAAAATATTATCATAATTCTAAACAATCGTGAGGGACCTTTTTTATTTATATCCGTTTGGTTCATTTTACTTTTATAGAAACTGAAAGCAGCTGCTGGTTTTGCAAAGTTTTTGCAAAACCAGCTGCTTTTGAAAACCATCCATTTATTCCATTTAAATGCGTTGGGTCTCATACCCAACTACCCTCTTGTAATACTGGACGCGAATTCATAGAATTTGCAAAACCATACTTCTAAGTTACGAAGGTGATGGCTAGAACGGAGACAATCTTGAGATGTGAAATACATTTTGGAAACCAAACAAACAAGTAGATTGTGCTGGGGTGTTTGACTGTAGTGAGCTCTAGGATCTTGGTTTCCCATCCCCTAGAGTGGTTTAGTGTGGATATCTCGGAATTCTAGGTGTAACACCTAAATACCTTCCCTTGTAAGTTACGAAGGTGATGGCTAGAACGGAGACAATCTTGAGATGTGAAATACATTTTGGAAACCAAACAAACAAGTAGATTGTGCTGGGGTGTTTGACTGGAAAGAGTTTGGAAGAGTTCGACTGGATGACAACATCGTCGTATTGATTAGAAGATCAGTTTTTTGAATTACGATGTTGGTTCAAAATGGACATACATTTTTTCGACTACACACTTTCGGTCAGGGAGGTGCAACAGTTTTTAATTACGCCGGGATGTTATAGAGTAGACGATGGATGACGCTCCCCTGGTTTGAAATTTGAAAATAGGACTTCTACAGCACCTTCAGGATACTCCGAAAAATTTGACTAGAAATTTTTTAAGCCGCCGTTTTGACTCCCGGGGCGAATTGCTCCGCCATAATTAAAGTTATGAGTCAAATAAAAAGTGTTCTAGGAAGTGTAAGACTTGCTCTTTCAGACTGCGTAAGAAACATAGTTTTAGCCGCCCCTACGGCTCCAGGAAAACAAAAACAAAGTGTCACGTGACTGACCTTTGGTGATCCCTAAGTGTCACCTAAGGTCAATGTCCCGTATAAACGTTGGAACTACTGGTGAGTAATAACTATCCAGCCAGGTTTCATTGAAATCTATCGGGGGGGGGGGGGG
>JABASM010001410.1:0-14800 GCA_019776545.1 Brachystomella parvula | reverse complement strand
GAAGATTTCAGTTCTCAAAAAACAAAGGCAGCAGGAGCTTATGAGGAAGGAACTTCTAATGCGTCTACTACTCCTGTCAGCACTGAAATCCACCCAATTTACGTGCGAATTTGGCATCATGTACAGATGATGCGGTCGCTAGAAGGGAGTCTGAGGTAATTAATGAAGAAAAAAGCAGAAATATTGTTCATTTTCTTTTTTACTGACAATTTATTATAGAAAATAAAAGTAGTAATGTCATTGCATCCCCCATACTTTTGGAAGCCTGAGATATAAGACTGAATACCACCCACCCCTGAATACAGGGATGGTGGTTCGATTTTACTCTTTGAAGAGCCCTATTTTTTTAAACTTTTCGGCCGTGGATTTTTTTCATTGGCTCAATATGATGGCCGCGCTTCTCCTTGCCCTTGACAAGCCCGGCTCGGACATTTGATGACCCGCTTGACCTCGTAATGGGATACTCACTTCCTGTCCGACTTCAGAATTATTTCATTCAAACCATGGGATTTGGTCTTTGACCATTTGCATGATATCAAGTCGTTTCCGATGATGCGTGAGAAGAAAAGAAATTAGCAAATTAAAAATTAAAAAAAATCAGACGCAGGGATCCCAGTGTTGGCTGATTCTAATTAAATCATAAATCAGAATAAGATGTCTCCAGTCCAACTTGTTGGTGATGGTGGTAAAGGTCATTACTTAATTGACATATTCTTTTCCAGGGTTGACACTTCTATGAGAGGCTTAGCTTCCAGTACCTTTTGATCTTAAGGTACGGCCTCTGGCATGGCATGTAAGGACGAAGAATCGATGAGGATTGAATTGGAATTGGAATGTCAACAAATGAGTTGCCTGGGGAGGTTTTCATTTACGGTTTGTTTTGGTTTTCACTGTTTCACCATGTGCTTTTAGGTTAGAGGCTGTCGTCGTCGGGAGAAAATCGATACAGGTACAGGTGATACGTGGTAGAGTGAATTGTCAAAAATTGTGTTCAGGACTTAGTAGAATTTATTTTTGTAATTTATATCTTTAAATTAAAGTAGTTTTATACTTTGAAAAAAGGTTTACAATCAACTCATCGTAATCGCATCCGGCTAGGAATAAAGGAACGTGCATGGCCGTACTACAAGTGTCACCTCAGTCATCAGTCGTCTAGTTGGGTAAGAATTTGAAGAGCTGATAGTACTGTATATAACGTAGAGTGGAATCTACTGTTTTTGTTCCAGGAACTTCATCGGTAAACGCTGGATCGTTGTACAAGTGTACTGAGTCGGAGCTGCAGCTGCTTACGCTGTGCGGGTAGCCATTACCATCAACTATCTCTCAATCAGCTGCTAATACAAGAAAGTAGTAGAAGAGCAAGAGATTACAGGATTCTCGGCCTTGGCCCTCCTGGAGTGCGGGTAAGTGCTGCATAGTTCGGATTTAAGTTGAACCTGCTTCCATTTTAAGCTGTGCAAGGTAGTCGGTCAACCGAGGGCATTAGTTTGGAGTCCTTGAGGGTTCTGTCAAACGAATGCGCCCTGCAAAAGACTGATAGATTCAGGAAAGTAAAGCAGTAGAAGAGGACTCTTTCTAAATACCGGAAGTTTCCTCAGTTTTCACTGAACTTTCGTTCGTGTGAAGGAATTCCCGGCTGGGCATTGTGTAGGTGCTTTTGTTAAATCTATACCTCCAGGGTTCTATTGATGTTTCCCATGGACACGGTCCTAATAAATGGATATCGATGTCTTGTAAAGGCTCCTATGGCACAAGCCATACATCTTGTCACCTACATTTACTTCCTGAATTCGATTGCCTTCTCCTGGAGAGTGCTATTTTGCACGCAGATTTCTTCCTGGCACTACTGGAATATATATTCCCTATGAGAATGTAAAATTAGTCTGCTTATAATCCAAGTGGCCTAGCTTTTGAATTGCTCATTCTTGTATTTCAAGTAAGGTCGATTGCATCAAATGCTTTTAGTTTCTTCACCCTGGTGTTCCTGCTTTTACTTTAAGAATTTGAATTGAAAACTGTGAGTTTTTTTCATAATGTCAGGATACGAGAGTCTAGTANTTTTTCATAATGTCAGGATACGAGAGTCTAGTAAGCCCAAGATCACGAATTCCTATAGTCTACCCGTCCGATGCCGAGTTGGACGTGGATCAGGTACCTGACTCGACTCCGTAAATTCCATCAGTCTCAAAACTTTCTTTTTAATCTCATCACCATCATCATTATCCTCTGAACGAGTATAGACCATGGTGAAATCCGAAGGTGTTTATCGTTGATAGGGTCAGGAAACAAGGTGACAGTCGGTGCTGTCTGCTCTCCGATGATTTTGTTTACGAAATTGGATCGTCTCACGCTATCTTCTCCCACCGCCTCATCTTTTTCATTCTAGACTAATCTTTTCTTTTGTCTTTTCTCATTCCATTACTCTGCATGTTCTCACATACTGCTTTCACCGTTTATTCTTCTAATCAAAAACCGATTCTGAGCAATTAACCAGCTGTCCGTTTTCTCAGACATTATCTTTTATCTAAATTCATTTTTTTTTCCTGACTAGGAAAAATAGTTTTTGAACCCTAGGATAATCGGATTAAAGATCCAGTCTGGGATTCGGTGTTGAAGAGCTAAGAGGTCAAGTTTTTCGAAACACTGCCAGTTTCTATTACTAGTTTTGTAATTTTTTAAGTTGAGAGTAGGGGTAGGAGAATATGGAGGGTAGAAGACCGCCGAGACCTAAGGTCGTTCTCTAGAAAATTCTGATGAAATTTTTATTTTACAAAAAGCACTAGCTTTAAATCACAGTTTCTATTATTAATCCTGTCTTGTGTTTGATTTTCAGTCTCTGGCCCTTCCTTCCACGCACTCAACACCGGGACCATACTTAGGAGGAATGATGTCAACAGCGACCACACCACCTTCAATTCTGAAGACAACACGTCACCTTCCCAGTGCTGGAGACTTGGAATCGGATGTCCGTGCCAGAACTGCACTAGCACACAATAGGCTTGATGAAGAAACAGCGGCCTATAAACGAAGGCTGGAAAGCTATCGCCAAGCTCAGCATCAGCAAGCTCTCCTCGTCGCTCGTCTGCAATCAAAGGTAACTACTAAATTTCCCTGACATTTCCTTTAGATTACGGATTTTTAATTTCCCGATCGTAGCTACTCCAGTATAAACAACGTTGTGGGACCCTGGAATCCAAGCTTGGTCAAAGTCCTTCCCAGGACTTGTACTATGGCTCACCAAGTGGAGGGGGTTTGGGACCATCGGAATTTGGTGCAAGGACCAGCGGACCACCAACAGATCTTGATGACGCACTCTGGCGTTTAGACCAAGAGAAAGTGGACTTGTACTATGGCTCACCAAGTGGAGGGGGTTTGGGACCATCGGAATTTGGTGCAAGGACCAGCGGACCACCAACAGATCTTGATGACGCACTCTGGTGTTTAGACCAAGAGAAAGTCCGGAATGACAATTTAATGCATCTCAATCGGGAGTTACGATCTGAACTGGATGAAACGAGGAAAGTCAATGAGTCTCTCTCAGGGGATCTTCAACGGCTGTCTGATGACTGGGAGACACTCACACGCCAGATGTCAGAGAGAGAGCAGATGTGGAAGGCAGAGGAACAGGCCTACAGTGACTACTACGCTTTCGAGCATTCCAAACTTCTTGGCCTTTGGAAGAAGGTCACAGCGACCAAGCGAGATTTTGCAGAAATGAAGTCAACGACTGGGCGGGATATGGCACATCTCAAGAATTCCTTGGCACGAATGTCCAATCAGATCTCATCTGGAGTTATCAATGCTCTCGTGTCAGCACCCTCACCGCAGCAGGTAAGCATCCCATCAAATTGCTACCTTCTTATTAAGTCTGTATGAAGCCGCGGGTGGGGGAAGTCAATAAAAAATCAAATGAGTCACCGCCCGTCACTCAAGGAAGGTTTAGAGCTCGCTAAGCTGGTTAAGTCGAAAAAAAATAGGATCACATCTCTGGCTCTTTTTTTATTTTACCTGTCGAAACAGCTTATTTTAACTTTGCTCCAAATGGTGGCAAAGTACTTTAGTGAACTTGGCTGAGCTCGCTTACCAGTTTTTGAAAATTTTTTGTCCTCCCCTCCCCCTTCAAGATTTTTGGGTGTTGCAAGTTTTTATGGGATTTCACACGTAAAAGTTGACAGTTCTAAAGAGGTTGTTAATTTGATTCGAAGTCACGTAGAAATAATCGAATTCTCGAAATCACCACGTCGGGCATAACTTCAAATGAAAAAATGCAACTTTCATGGTCACCATTTTTTTTTTCGAAAAAAAAAAGGATGACCATTATTCTTAGGAATCAATTTTGCATTCTAATTCCAGTAAGGATTCCCGAAATTCGAAGAAGGATTGAAAGGGATCGAAAACTTGTAAAAAAATCAGGATTCAGTTTAGTCATGTTTTCAATTTTATTTTCTCATCATTTTGGAGCGATTATGTGCAGCGAAATCCATGTCTGGCAGCTCTAAACGTTCCCATGTTCGTGCATCGAAGTTATAAGTTAATCAATTCAATTTATTTTAAATTCATATTTTATTTTATCAATCACGGGATGGGTCACGCGATGAGCTTGGTCGACATGAAACCAAATAGACAAAGATGGTTAACCGTGGGAATTTTTTTCTGGTATAGGAAGCCCAACAGGCTGCATTCATTAGTCAACTAACTCAAGAAGTACACAATGCTCAAACGAATCAAGAGAATCTCAAGAAACAGCTCAAGGATAGAGATGAGCGCATTAGCTCACTGGAAGGGACAGTTGCTGATTTGGAAGGGAAAATGCAAGCGGTGGACGCTGAGCTTCAGCGAATGACGACTCAGGACTTGGCTGTACTCAACAATAGCTTGAAGGAGATTGCTAAGATGCTCATATCCGATTTCGACCAGCAGACAGCAAGGCTTGAAGATGGGCACGACGTACATCTGACCTCGTCTCCGGGGTTATTCTGCCTTTGACGATAGTGGAGACAACCCGACCCTATTTGCCGAGTCTGTGGTTTCTGCTCTCCAGGCTATTCTTAACAAACGTCAGCTCCAGATACATCAGCTTCAAGTAAGAATTTAGCTTGCATTTGCAACTTCTTCTTTTCCCAGATTTTGTTTCTCGATGCAATGGCTTAACGCCATTTGACACTTTTGCATCCGATCGTACTGAGGGTGAGGAAAATGTCTCAACTATCTTGTTACCAACGTCCAACTGATTTTGAGCAGTGGAAGCAAGACTTTCCCGGATAATTTTTATGCGTGAATAATTTGAAGGCGAATTAGTTTATTTTTTTTCTGTCTGTGTGCTATAGGTCAGTCTGGCATCATCCAAAGAGCAGGGCATGGTCAACCGGGGTCACGTGGAAGCCCTAGAAGCAGATCTTCATAAAAACGAAGAAAAGCTCACTCAAATTATTGAAGTGAGTGAAAAATTCAAGGATGAACTGGCAGCTATTAAAATGGAGAAGGAAGCAGCCCAGAGAGCTCTGGAAAATCTAAAGAGTGAGAAAAATATTTTGGAGACTCAGCGAAAGACTCTTGCTTCTGAACTTGAAAACACTCTCAGAGTTAAGGCAAATCTGGCTACGAATTTGAGCAAAGTTAGTGAATTACATAAAAACTACATTGTGACACTGCTTTTTTGGTAGTAGTTATTAATTTTGCCTTGTTTTCTAGCTTGAGAAATCCATGGAGCTGAATCGGGATGAAGTGGACGTTCTGACCCTGGAACTTGATCGCGTGCGGGATGAGCTAAGCACGGTTACGAGTAAATTCAAGCTCGAAACTGATTTGAACGCAAAAATCCGTGATCAGCTATCAGCTGTAAGTGAAGACAAGGAAAGAAATTCATCGGAGAACAAAGGACTCAAGAATCAAGTGAACGAATTGGTAAGTTTTCTTCGCAAAATGCAAAAGTTATTATTATTTCTACAAATCGATCTAACAAAAAAATTATTATGGGAAACTAGATAATACTTCATCATGCGCTAAACTTCCTGTCACCAAAATCTATAATCTATAAGCACTCCTTGGGGCAGTGGTAATTTCCTAAGACCTCCGTCGGCTTCTGCTCGCTCTCGTCCAGTGACTTTTTCAGGTTTCAGTAGAAACAGGAGCAGAGTTCCTTGTAGCAGTATCCGCCTCGTTTCCTTTTCCCAACGCAGGATTCCCAGCATAGGGATTCATCATCTTTCGATTTACAAATTCGGGCTGATTCTTTTTGCTGAGATTTAGATTTCCTTGAAATTTGATAAATTAAACTCCCGTTTAAGAGCAAGTCAATACTTCTTTCAGCCTCATTTTCTTCAGCACCTTCTCTTGCTACTTCTTTCTCTACAGAACAAAAACAAGACATTTAAATTTGAAATTCAAAATTACTTTAAATTTTTTTTGACTCACTTGCTCTGATTCCGCTGCTTGGTTGTGGATTAGGGTGACAGTTAATGACTAGTGTATTGGAAATAACCAAAATACAAATGGCTATGGAGGCTCTCATTGTGCACTTAATGGATTTAAAATTTTAAATTTCCGTCTTAGAGGCGACCTCGTTTCATGAGCCCAAAATACTTACTAAAACTTCCAAACGACTTAACGAGAATAAAAACTACGAGAATCAAGCAGCATGTGTGAAAGTGGAATTTGCATTCTGGTTTTTTTTTTTTGCAAAAAATTTAACTACCAGTTGTCCAGCTTAATTTGACTAATAGGAACACCTGTCTTTTTTTCTGACGTGAAATCTATCAAATTTTTTTTTGTCTTTCCAGACGAACAAGTACGAGGATTTGGTATTTCAATTTGAGCGGAGTGAAGACTCTTTGAAAAAATGGAAGATGGATGCTGAAATCTTGGCTGAAAAGCTCAAATCAGCTACTGAGCGAACCGAAGCAATGGAGAAGGAAAAGCGGAAATGGCAAGAGCGGGCGAGGCAACTGGAAGATGGTAAGAAGAAAGTTGAAGCGGAATTGACGGATGCTCGGAATGACTTGGCAAGCTTACGCCGTGAGACGCTGGATGCTGAGAGGATTAGAACAGACCTGGAGAGCAAGGTAGAAAAACTGGTCGCCCAGTCTGACGGAGCCGAGAATCGGAAGAACGTACTTGAGAACCAAATTGAGTCGCAGCGTGAAGAATATTTGAGAGAGATGAATTTGATGAGCGAGCGGATTGACATGCTCACAGAAGAAATCGGTCAAAACAGGTTTGACTACTCATTTTTACAACGACGTAGCAACTGGCTACACGTTCAACGTGTAGCCAGTTACTTATTTTCTAATAAATAATTCATTTCCAATTTTTCTTTCCAGACGTGAATATGAAGAAGCCCTACAGCAGTTGGACAGAACCAAGGCCGACCTCCTGAGTCAAGAGAAAATGCATATGGAGGCAGTGCATTTGGTAGAATCCAAAGAAGTCATGATTCGTAACCTCACAAATTCTCTTGAGAAAATTAAAGATGAGAAATATTCCCTTGAAGAACTGGAACAGACTCTCAAAACTGCGCTCATTGAAAAAGACAAGAAGATTGACAGCTTAGAAAAGCAGATTGCAGAGACCAAGGCAAAATTGACTGGGGAAGTTGGTGCGCTCAAGGAGAGATTATCCAGAGCCGAGATGGAGAATAAAGCAAATAAAGAAAAGGCGGAGCAGGAGAAAGCCATGCTAGAAAATAAATTAAGCAAGGAAATTACTCAGCTCAAATCTTCCAACACTGGCAATGAAGAAAAGCTTCGTTCTGACTATGAAGAAAAAATTCGTGTCCTACGACTTGAAGCAGAAGGAGACAAGAAAACCGAGGGAACGAAATTAAATAATGAGATCAATTCCCTTCGTCAACAAATTGAGAGTCTTCGAGTCCAGTATGATGAAGCATTGCTAAGAGCTGAGAATGACAAACAGCAGGGTCTCCTCTTGGCTCAACAGGATCAGCAAGGACTTAGTGACAAGATTCGGCTCCTTGAAAGAGAACTGGAGGACTCGAAAAATGAGAAAGGTATGATCAGTAAGAAAAATTATGAAAAATTATTTTTGGTATTTTTTTCGGATTTTAGATCGTCTTAAACGAGATTGTGAAGCAAAATGTACACATGAGCGGAGCAGTACTGCGACTCTACGGTCTGAAGTCATCAAGCTGAAGAACGAGCTTGAAACGACCAAGCAGGATAATATGGATACCGTGAAGCAAATCGAGGTTGGTTGGTGCGAAAAATTAAAAATCCCGGCGATGACATTGGTATTTTAAAATCTCAGGTTCGGTTGGAGGACATTGAACGGGAGCGTGAAGCCGCCTTAATGCAGGTTGAAGAACTTCGAAGTAAATTGCGATCGACAGAAGAGCGAGAGAGCGAAGTGAAGCGGGAACTCAATGAGATTCAGCGGAGACTTCGTGATACAGAGGCGTCTGGGGATCATTGCAAGCAAGAACTCAGTGAGACGCGTCGATCCTTGACGGAACTTTCTGTTGAGAAGGATAAGACTTCTGGAGTGTTGGAGCAAGTTAAGGAAGAGCTTAGCCGCCGCGAGCAGGACATCGCCTACCAGAAGAAGGAGTTGAATAAGGTTCATAACAATGTCAAGAATTTAGAGCGTCTTAAGGCTGAGGTATTTCAAGAATTTTTTCTATTACAATTCCACTTCAAGCTGTCTGGGCTAAACATTTACAAAATTATTTCTAGCTTGAAGCCGAGGTTAGTACAATGATACTCAAACTGGATGCAGCCAGCAAAGAGAAATCCGAATTGACGAAACAGCTAGAAGATGTTGGAGATATGCTGCTTCAAACGAGGTCTCAGTCAGCCCGAGCTGAAACCGAAGTGGGTGAGTTGAAGCTCAAGCTAGAGGCGGAAACGGAACGAAGAGATGAAGCTGAAGCCCATTGGAGAAATGCCAAGAAGCTTCTGGATGAGTGTGAAGCACAGTTGGGAGTGACAAAACAAGAAGAGGAGAAGCTTGCGCTCAAGCTCTCGGAAACTGAGGAGAGGTATGCAGCAAGGGAGAACCAATTCATCCAACTTGCTGATGATTACAAGCAGCGGGAAAAGAAGCTACTCGATGAGAAACACAACCTCAACGTCTCCTTGATGTCTCTCCAGCAGCAAATGGAACAGCAAACTGTAAATGCTCGAAATTTCTTGAAACGTATTCTGAAATGTTGACGTTAACTTCCAAATCACGAAATGACTTAAGCCAATCAGGCACTAGAAGTTTCTTTCAACGTTGGTACTACAAACGTCTAACTCAAATTCGAGTTTTGTTGCCATACCTAAAATAATTTGAGGCTGAGTTTTGTCACATTATTTTTGGAAATTTTTAAAGCTGTTTTGAATCTCTAATTCTGTTTTCAAGTACAGCACGTCGTAATAATTCTTCTGAGATGATTTTTATAATTTTTTACGAATATTTTTTGTCTATGCTAATTTCATATAAATTTAAAATTTTTACATTTTCACAGTCCAGAGTTGCAGCGGCTGAACATCGTCTCAAGCTTTTAACTGATGAGAAAGCTGGGCTGGAAAGAATGAAAAAAGAAAGTGAAGCAAAATTAGCTCATATTCAGTCAGGATTTAAGCGTCTCGGTCTTGTGTCCGGTGCAATGGATAATCCAGAGTCAGCAAGGCGGGCAATGAGTACACTCCAAACGCAGCTGGCATCCCTACAGCAAGACCGTGACACGCTTGCTGCCCAGTTGGCTAACACTCGTGATGCCTTGAATGCACTGGAAATGGTCAAAAACCAACAAGAGGATCAGCTAACTCAACTCACTCGGAATTTCCAGTCCACTCGTGGTGAAAACAAGGCCAAGGACGCTGTAATATTTAACATGGAGAAGGAAGTAGGTTTGAAGAACAGCGAATTAAGTCGGATGGCTGACAAAGTGAGGGAGCTGGAGGATGGCCTGAAAACCCGGGAAGACATGGTCCGGACACTTCGATCCGAAAGAGAGCAACAAAAGGAGGATTTAGAAAAAGCAAGGCACAGGATTGATGAGAGTCGTGCACAGGGTGACTCGAAATTAGCCAAGGCTGAGGTTCAAATTCGAGCTCTGGAAGGGGATTTGAGTCGCGTGAGTCTCGTACTCCAGCAGAAAGATTCCAGCATTCAGTCCCTGGAAGACAAGTGCTCCCTGATGCAGCGAAATGCTTCTGGCTTGGAAGAACGGTGTGCATCTCTTACCATGACGTTGGAGCAACTTAACATTTCCTTGGAGAAAGCGAGCCAGGCTGAGCAGGATTGGAAAGTAAAAATTCCTACTCGATTTTTTAGAGACAATTTAATTTTTTTTATGATTGTTATTTATATTTTTTCAGGAAAAATATAATTCGGCTTGTCGCATGTCAAGTGAGAACTCGGTACAGAATACTGCGCTCAACGAACGCCTCCGAAGTCTTCAAAGGGATAAGGCCATGCTTGAACAAGAGAGAAATGCTTTGACTGAAAAATGGGAGGCGTCTTCTACGGCACTCCAAGATTTCAAGCGTCAAGTTCAAGTTTTAGCTGAAAAGAACCAGAAGTTGAGGCACCAGACCGAAGAAATTACCCGGAATGCAATTGACAAGCAGCTCAAAATGGCGGTATGTGAATTCCTTAATTTTTCCCCCTTCTTTCGAAGAATTTTTATTAGGAGTTCGCATGTTTTCAGTTTTCGGATTCTGGTAAAGAAGACTTGCGGCAAATGATGGCTGATAAGCTGGAGCTTCAGCGGAAAGTGGATTCTCTCTTGGATCGCGTACGTGATTTGGAACGAGAGAATCGTGAGCTGGAACGCTTGAAGGACTCTGTTCCAATAAAAGGCCTAATGACGCGAAGTCCAATGATTCGGGATAATGCTGTCACCGTTCTCGAAGAAGAAAACTCGGAATTACGTCGAAAAGTTTCAAAAATGGAGGCAGAGATTCGTGACCTTGAGCGTCGACATACGAAACACATCGTTGAAGTTACATCGCAAGTGAAACAGGTTCGAAATCATTTGGTCAAAATGGAAAATGTGCTGTCAGCTCTCTAATTTTCTTTTTTGTTCAAAAGGAACGTGATTTTGAACTTGAGAGAGCCCGAGCTGCTAAATTACAGGCTGAACGATTGCTTGAAGCCCGTGAAGGAAACTATCGTCAACAAATCCAACGACTTGAGCAGCAGGTCGTAAATCTGAAGGAGCAGCTTGGAGAAGAAATGCGTCGGCGCCAGACTTTTCTATCCCGAAGTTTTAGAACTGCTCAGGACGTCCGCCATCTTCGTCAGGCTGTAAGGAATTTTTCAGACAAGCTCTTTTCATATTTTTAAATATTTGTGTACATTTCAGCTTGGCGATTCTCTTCGAAACGTCTCAATGGATCCAAATACAATTGAAAGTGAGACACGGCGTCTGGACTCAACCTTAGATCTTCACAAGAGTGGATCTCAGTCATCACTCCTCAGCCCAATGAGGCATCGAGAGCGTGACAGTTCACCTGGACTTGGACTTTCACCGATTTCACCTATACCTAAGTAAACCTCGTCCAACTTCGAAATTCACCGTAGGAGGACAACGATGAGATGAGTCCGTTTCTGATTCAATTTTTTCCTAATGCAATTGCACTGCCATTTAAAGTTTACCAATGACAAACTCAAATTCTCTGCATAAAATGGAAACGAATTCCTTAACTGTTAACTTACCATCCGTCCCATAGGATTTAACTAGTAGACTACTAGACCAAGGTGCTTTACAAGTACAGTGACGCTTCATGTCATTCGTCGCCTGAGAAAAAAAGCCTAAAATCTAATGTTACCATGAGTCATCCTCCTTTGTCTTGCCTCAGGCTCCCTTTTTTAATTTAAGAAAAAATACCTATTATAGAAAAAGACGTGCCTCGACGGTAATTGCTGCTGTACAGAGACGTTGGTTAATTGGACGCTCGTACAGAGAGAGAAAGAGGTTTCTGGTAACATTTTGTAAAGGTAAAGGCCTCATTCGTCTTCTGTCAAGTGTGATTTATGCCGTCCATCATCACATCCATCCAAATTCTTTTTACTCTTTCCGTAGTTAGTTATTAGATTGAGCCGTAACACTTCTGACTGCGTCTGAAGTAGTTTGTTAATTAGTGCCTCGTGGATATGAGATGGAAAAAATTGATGGGTTTAGTCGAGTGAGTCAGTGCAGGATCACACGCACAGATCCCTAAGATTAATTAATTCCTGAATTTATTAATTATTCGGAGTTTTGTTCATATCTAGTCAGTTGAAAATTTCTTGATCTCAATTTAAGTTTTAATTATTACCTAGTCATAATTTTTGTTAATCAGTTCAAGTTGATGGCTCAGTAAACTATAACAGTAAATTATTAAAATCCGGGTTGAACCGTTTGCTTTTCTTGTTCGGTCGGATTGGACATGAAGAAATCCATTACTAGGTGGTTGAACTGATTAAACCTGATTCTTGCAACTTTTAGTTTTATTTTGCAGTCGAATCTCCGTCTTTAGTTTTGCAAATTTTTTCATCCTGACAAGATGCTTTTTAAAATATTATTTCTCGTTTTATCTGATTTCTGTTGTGGGGAGTAGGGCAGCTCCAGGAAAGAAAATACAGCGACAGCTGGAGAAGCGTAAAGAATTGGAAGGAATTTACCGTATTCAGCATCCGACTAAAAATACCGTAAATATTTTTGGTTCTTTTTTTTTTAATTGTTTTATATATATACGTTTTTTTAAATTCTTAATTCGTTTTTTTAATTATTTTTTTTCCTCAGTAACTCTCACATATTTTTCTTTTGCTTTTTTTTTCATTGTTTTCAGGTTGTCGCGATTCTAGATGAAGCGACAGGAAGCCAGAAGTTACAATTAATTGGAATGAGACGACTCAAAAATGGGTCTTCCAATCAGGAGTGGAGCATTGTAACGACAGGCCCACCAGTGGCAAGGGTCGCTGCCATTTTCAACAAGAATGATACAAACAACGTTCTGAGCAATGAATCTGGATACCTTAATACCTACTTTACAAGGGTATGGCATGCACTGGACGCTGGTGATGGATACGTCCACCTCAGAAATCTCGGCTTGTGTTTAACAAGGTTAAAGAGCTAATAATTATTCATTCAAATTTTTTGATTCCAAAAGTCGTTAAAAAAACTGGGTTTGCCGATTGACTATTTCCATTCATTTTCTCATTTTTTCAGACTTGATGACCTAAAGCTTGACCGCACTGAATGCATGCAGGGAAACCCAGCCCAGAAATGGAAGCTAGTCTTCATAGAGGGTCTTCCGTCACCCAGTGATCAGCCAGCACGTGCATGACCTAACTTGGGTTTTTTCATTGCTCATATGGATTGGATTTAAATTAAACAAAATTAAGGTTAATTTTTCTTACTTTCTGGGTTTTAATTAAGTTTAATTAAATCTATTTAAAACTTCAACTTCTAAGTAAAAAGAAGTTTTTCAATTTTCTATATTCATTCCCCTCAGGGTTTTCAGGTTAATAACTTTGAACAGGTTCAGTAGCCAGGATGTATCTTTTCCTCAAAATTGCGGCCATTTTGGCCCTGCTGGCAATTTCTGCGGAATCAAAAGGCCGCTCATCTTCAAGCAGTTCGAGTCGAAGTAGCAGCAGCTCCAGCAAATCGTCTTGGTCATCATCATCATCTTCATCGTCTTACACAAAACCCTCGTCTTCATCGTACTCAAGCAATTCTTACTCCAGTTCTTCCAGTTACAATCCCAAGAGCTCCTATACGTCATCAGTCAGCTCTCCATATTCTGGTTCCGGCTACAGTTCTTACGGTTGGACCAGCCCAGGTGGAGGATCAAATGGACCAAGCTCTTCCAGTAGCAAGTATTCGTCATCCACAACAAGCGATACGAAAAGTTCAGGCGGATCTTCAAACGGTGCCTTCGCCCCATCTGCTCCTGGATTCGTCCACCCTGTCCCATCGTCAGGCTCCCATAGTAGCAGCACCTCGACCAGTTCCCTTTCGCAAAGTGGAATAAAACCTTCAGCCGGATTTATAAATTCAGCGACGCCCGGGAGCGGATCGCATGGAGCTTATCCAGCCGCGGGTTTTGTTAACCCTGGAACATCAGGCACCCATTACAGCAAATATTCGTCATCCACATCAAGCGATACGACAAGTTCAGGCGGAACTTCAAACGGTGCCTTCGCCCCATCTGCTCCTGGATTCGTCCACCCTGGAACATCAGGCAGCCATTACAGCAAGTACTACACTTCATCATCCTCAACGACAGAAGGAAATGGGCGGCCTTACCCCCCAGCTGGCTTTGTGAATTCTGGAGCGACAAGCCACAATGGGATCACAACTTCCAGCAGTACCATGAGCAATCCTGTACAAAACCAACAGACGCATGCGCAGTTTCCTCATGGATCCAATGGAGCTTACCATCAAGCCTACTCAAGCAATACGTACTCCCAGCCAGCCAATTTGGTCAAGTACGTTGACAAGAGTAAGACGAAGATCAACGTTCCCGTCGTGGCTCCTATTTTTATTCCAACCTCTGGCATGTCGTACGGTAATGGCCACCACTCTCATTACAGGACGAGCTACATCTATAGAACTACTAGCAGCACTAGCACTGGTGGATATGGACGCGGGTCAAATGATTCCGCTGAGGAAAAAGGTTAGAATAGTATTCATTTTTGAATCCAGTTGCGCATGACCCAAAAATCAAAATTTGAAACTTCGAAATTAAAATCGAAGAATATGAAGAGTCGAAAAGTATACATGAAAAGTCGAAAAATCTGGAAAACTGAAACCTTTAAAATTCAAAAATCGGAAAAATTGAAAGCCTTCAAAAACTGGAATCTTAAA
>JABASM010001409.1:0-14803 GCA_019776545.1 Brachystomella parvula | reverse complement strand
ATTCTAATTTTCACATTTATTTGAGATTCTCACATTACATTTGAGATATTCACCTATTTGAGATTTTTACATTTGAGATTTTCACATTTGAGATTTTCACGTATTTGAGATTTTCACATTTGAGATTTTCAAAAATTTGAGATTTTCACATTTGAGATTTTTGTTTTTGAGATTTTCACCTGTCATGTCACCAAGAAAGCTATTACTTAATTTTTCATGCTTGGAAATTTACAATCAAACAATTAACTTTGAAAACTGAAAAAGTGTTTGCACCTAAGTAAAAGTGCAACAAAATCACTCAACATATTGAGTGAGGTAAAAAAAACTTTGAAAAAAAAGAAGGAAAAAAACTTAATTCTTGCTCTTTTTCTTATAGGAACACACAGATGCCATGATATTAAAATGATCTCTGAATTGCGGGTGACTAAATTAAAGCCTTCATTTTCTGACACAATTTTACTTTCCTCACTTTTCCCATTGTTCAAAGCATGAGGTAAGGAATGCGAAATAATGATTTTTGGTAAGACAAGAAGGAACGCAGCCTAAGAAGAGACAAGCTTTGATTATACAGTGGCAGAGCAATTCAATTGTTACGAAGTACTCCGTGTGTGTCTCAATCCCTCGAAAGCCCAGACAGGGATAAATGGAGCAGATTTAATGAAAATCACTTTGCATTCCTACTCCCATTCTTGGAATTCTCTTCTGAGGGCACAGAAGCCTCACTTTTCCTTGCCCATAGCATTGCCCTGATTGGCAGATGAAATTAATTAGACGGAGTGAAAGCAAGGTGTGATAAGCTCAGCTTGTTTGAAAAATCACTTGCGATGCAGGGGTTCGAAGAAGGGGTTGGAAATGCTATCAAAAAAAAATAACATCCCATAGAGGGGGATGAAGGTTTTTTCCACCTGTAGCTTCCGAATTCACAAAAATTCATTTTTTCTTGCCGTCTACTGGAGTACCCTTTATCAAAAGCTCTTGCAGAGCGATTCTGATCTTGAGTTGACTGAGCCACAAAATATTCTTTGCATTTATAATATTTAGCTCGTGATAGAAGAATAAAGAGGCCCAGCAGGAAGGAGTGAATATTTTTAATCCTAATAACTCAGTCTGGAAACAGTAGCCGTAGCCATGTACATGTCGTTCAGTTTCCCAGTTTTTCTCCACACATCTCTACGCCCAGAGTATTATTTTTTCTTTATTCTCATGCGCGAAAAGGAAATCCATTTTTTTCGACGGGGTCTTTAAAGCTATCTTACGAACGGGTCAGCTAAATACCAAAATTGATAGGCTGGATAACTGTTACTTTATAATCTCCTCCCCCGCACTTGTCACGATTGAGGAACCATCAGATTCTCGAACAGAATTTTTTCCGATTGGTTGACAGTGTCGGAAGATTGAAAAAGACCTTGATTTCTTGGATTTACCTGTCAATTAACTTTTTTTTATTCTCACTAAGCTTTTTGCAAATTGAAACCTCTGCATCTTCCCTTGAAAAAATGACATCGAGTAAATTCCAACCTTGGATTATGTGTGACACGTCCTCTCCTGTCCTCTCTCCTTGTTTTTAACGGCGTTCAAGTAGTGATTTAAGATTTGAAAAAATGAATCAACCTTGAAAAGCATGGGAAACTCAAGAATCCGGAACAAAAATTGATTTGGCATCACTCATTGAATTTTTGTTGGTTTTGAAATATTGGGAAGTGATAAATACAAGATCCTTCTCCGTTCTCAGCGTGAAATGAGCCTCAAGAAGCCAAATGTTGATTTCCAAGGTACAATTTTTATGGGTAATCTGATTGAATTATTGAAAGAACTGAGCACTCCTGGTTAAATAAATTTAATTGATAGGAAGAGCCAATAGGTTCAGTGGCAGGATCAGAGGAAAGGTCAGAAAATGCCTCGTCAGAAAAAAAAAAGAATTCAGAACTGTCGCCTTGGAAGTTTACAAAACTACTTTTCTACTCCAATTAAAAATTCTCCGGCTAAAACTGCTGCTCAGCAACTCGAGCGTTCCTATTCGCGTTCGAATAACAAAAGACAAATTGGAGTATTTGTTAGTCGAACCCAAACTAACTAGGATTTCGAATCACTCGACATTTGAGTCGAGTTCGGAACAAATTGCGTAAGATTGGTACCAACATCGAATGGCAAACGGTCTCTAGAATGGAAGAAATCGTTTACTTAAATCCTTATTTTCGAGCTTAAAATTTTCGAGAAAAAACTGCCTTGAGTATTTCTGCGCCATTTTTTTTTTCACTTCTGCATATTTCTAGCCTGTTTAGAAATTTCAGCCGCACTCCTTTTTTCTTGACTTCGGTTCCGTACAAAATTTGAATTCCGGGAGTTTTAAACGTATTTTTGATCTACCGCAATATTTTCGGATTCTCTGCTCGTAATTTTTATATTATTAGTTTGGACGAAGCAGCGCCTATGAAAACGCATGCGAACGTCGTCTCTTTCGTCTTCTATGAAAAAAAAAATGTTTGGAAAGAGATTCTGAAAGATCCTTGAGGGCTCTAAAATTTCTTCACATCTACGCTTCATTATTCGAAAATGAAACGAGACGAAAAGTGTTGAGTGATGATGAGAAAAGGCTGCAGGACACGAAGGGACAAGAGACGTGACATCAGACGCTCTGAAATTTCTCATCTTTAAAGACCACGTCTAGGGTCAGACTTTCTCTGCTTCAGAAAATTCCTTTGTTTCCTTCTCCTCACTTTGATAGATGATGAGGTAGCCGCTGAGATAAAGAGGGAGAGAATGGGAATCTCATTCGCTCTGATCCACTCCTATTCATCCACCAAATTCATCCAACAAAATCCCCACGCGTAGTTGCAACTCTTCTCAAGGAATTTTTTTTTATAAGAAAAAAGAGGAGCATCAGAAAACTGCAGGACTTCTGCATAAAAAAAATCAAGGAACTGAATCTGGATTATTAAAATGATGAAATTGGGTGATCCGCTTTAATTTCCTGGGGCAGAATAAACGCAGTGCTTTTTTCCTACTCAAAAGACAAGGAAGAGATTTATGGAAGTGGAGATTATTCAGAAGGTTCATCGCAGGATCCGTCGCAATTAGAGGGAGGTGGAAGCTGTGGCGGTGTGCTTCTACCCCTCCGGAGGATCTTATCGGAATTAAAATCATCTTCTTTTTTTCTTGGCGTAATGAGTTAAGAGGGTGAAAGGGGTACTTTACTCAAATCTACAAGATGATAATATGGGGAGATCCATTTCATTCCGCTGAGTCTACCTTAGAAAAAGGGAGTAAACTCAATTATTTTCCTCTCGTGCCTCTGTCGTGACTCGCTCCTTTTTTATGATGATTATTATTGGGGCTGGAATCTCTTCCATAATCAAAGAAAGAAAGGGAGAAGATGAAGTACTTGATTGATTAACTCCATATTTGTCTGACGAGTTCAGAAACTAGGTATACTAACCTACAGGTTTGGGAAAATTCGAATTGCTCACAGGGTTTCCGTGCAGAGACATCTGGACAGCTCTTATTGGGAATTTTTCTGACGCTGGGAAACGCTGAGATTTTACGGAGTTTGCTGCTTTTTTGAGTGATTTATGAAAATTCGCATGCTTTTGCCGCTGCTACTCCGCTCGCCAGTTGCTTAAAAGCTTTTTTAAAGTCTTGCAATTCTGAATAAATTGGTGAATGATAAATTGAGGGTGTGAGGAATGAAGAAGCCCGAGAGAAAAAAAAAGATGTAACTGCAGGACTGGGTGTGGCTCCTTCGAAAACTAGATCAAGAGGAAAATGAGGTGTGTCTTCTCGATCATCTCCTCATCATTTCTTTATTGCCAAATTTTTATAACCAACTTATTACCTGAGACTTCAGCTTACCATTCTTAGGCATGAAATTTACGCAACAAGGCAATCGGAATTAAAAAGTCCCTAAGCAAAAAGTAGCAGGAAAAAGCAGAATACTCATTCAGAAAAAAAGTATTTAAAAGGTTATTAGGGTTGGAATATTTTTTGCACTAAATTAACTTAAAAATATTTTTTTAATTCCGTTTCTTCTGTTTACTAAACTTACAGCAGTTAATTTTCCTTTTTGCTAAAAAAAAAGAATTTAATCGCATCATGTTTGTCTCTTTTTTTTAATTTCCCAGCAATATTGCAGTTTAACGATTCTGTTCTAAAATTTTTTATCAAGATTTATTCTTAATTTTTTGAACTGTTTATCGTTCCACTCTTGTCCACTTTGTCCATTTTCTTCACCCCACGCAATGAACACGCATGGCTAGACCTCATCATCATTAAACCACCTAGTTAATTTCCCTTCTCTTACTTTATAGATCAAAACGAGGATGGAAGAGTTTTTTTTTGTCAGTACGAGTTAATTTATTTTCGCATTAGGGCGGGTTCTTACTAGACAAAAGATGCGGCGCCAGAAGATTTAAAGAAGATTCACTTTCAAAACCTATACGCTGCTCACTTAAATAATAACAAGGAAAATGAGGGTGATGAAGTGAATTAGCAATTAATAAATTCATTAAAACCCCATGGATTCCATTTTCATTGAATTCAGGTTTGAAAAACTTCAAAGCAAAGCATAGCATACTAGATAACACAAGTACTGTAGATTTATTAAACCAGAAAACTTGAAAACTATAAAAACTTAACCTGAAGAGTGAAAGTTTACTTGCTTTTTTGATAAATCCAGAAAATAGTTAAAACACATTAATTTGAAAATTTCACTTTCAGTCGCTTTCAGGTCCTTTAAATCTGCGCATTGGCTGCGGTAATAACTCCTAATGAATGCAGTACTTTACATTACTCCGCGAAGCTCAGCGGAGCACCGCTGAGCATTCCAAAGTAAAGACTGTCCACTAATTATTGTGCACTTTTTATTAAGGCGAATTTACCCAACAGGAATGGATTCCACCGGAGGAATTTTTTACGTACTACTTACCATTGTACTCTAGATTATTTAAAAAAAAATTTCATGTGAATTGGTCTAACCAGCAGAAAATGGCGGCCGGAAAGGTAAAGGGGGTCCAATATCCAGAATTTCAGCTTGAAAAAAAGGGTGCCGAAGCTTTAGAATTTTTTCAGTTTTCCTGATTGGAATTTCACCTAGCTATTAATTTTTACGATTAGGTAACACATTTTACAGCTAGGAAGATCTGCCAGGATAAGGTACAAACCGTTGTATCCTGTTCCACGAAGAAACTGAGTAAAAGCGTGATATCCAGAATTTTCTTTCCTTTCTTATTCTTCGAGAATCCAAGAATCCTCCCAACGTCCCAGTGGCAAGCGGCATTGAACAACTTTGTTCAGCAGGCAAAGCTTGCTCACCTTAAGCTGTTCTAGCAGCGAGTGAGCAGAGTTTCATTAAAATATCGAGGAACATTTCCAGGGACGTTGGGAAACACAAAAAGAAGAAACGAAAACGGGAAACGACCATGCTTACCACGTCCTATGCGACCTAGGATACAAGAATTAGAATCGTATCTTGGCAGATTTTCCCAACTGCGAAATGTGTTACTAAATTGTACAAATTAATAGCTAGATGAAATTCCAATCGGGAAAACTAAAAAAATGCTAAAGCTTCGGCACCCTTTTTTTCAAGCTGGAATTCTTGATATTGGACCGCCTTCAACTTTCTGGCCGCCATTTTCTACTAGGTGAACCAATTCACATGAATTTTTTTTTTAAAATAATCTAGAGTACCGTAAAAAAAGTACAATAGTACTAGTAGTTAGTACTAGTAGTACTAGTACTAGTAGTACTACTAGTAATAGTACTATAGTTCTAGAGTACAATAGTAAGAAGTACGTAAAAAATTCCTCCCGTGGAATTCATTCCTGTTGGGTTAATTCGCCTTAATAAAAAGTGCACAATAATTAGTGGACAGTCTTTAATTTACACTACCACCCCATGAACTGCATTTAAATTATTAAAACAACACAATTTTGCAAGGTTTAAATTTATAAAAAAAAAAGCGACAGCAGGACTTCAGAGCTCAATATTTCTAGAAGTTGAAAATGCACGAAAACGGCAAAATATGTGAATTTCCTTGTGTTTTGTTTTCTAAATAAGAGGTGGAGTGAGAAACTGTGAAGTATTATGATTAGGCGCTCTTCCACTCTTCCAATTTTTTCACGCAATCCTTACGTGACGCTAATCAATGTGATTATTGTTCCTATGACCTTGAGATGCTAGGCCCAGTGTTTCGAGATGATCTATTTCAATTGGATTACTCCGATGGCGTTAAAGGAAGTTAATGCTCCTAGTGTCTTTGAGAACAGGGCGGAGAGGAAGAGTAAGAGAGGTTCTCATGAGAAAGCTCAAAAAGACAAAGGAATTTTGTTAAGAAAGAAGAGAATCCTGAATCAAGTGATCAGTTCAAATATTCAAATTCTGCTATTAGGAAATGAAGGAGTCTACTCAAGCACAGCCCTCCCCTTCAGCCAATTATTCCTGAGGACACCCTTCTGCAGTGGGATAAGAGGGATGAAACTGTTATGCTAATTGCGTCATTCTCTTCTCATCCCTGTGTGCCACAACCCTCGCTTGGAGTGAAAGGGACAAAAATGAAGATGAAGGGGTTGATCAATCACCTAAAATAAAATAGGATTTTGATTTTAGTTTTTTTGCCAACGCAATTACAAAATCCGAGAAGAGTGCCGAAATGAATCATTTTTTAAACTATCACTAATGAATTAATATTCCAATTTGAAGTCCCTTGTTAAGTTCTCCCTATTGTTGAGCTAAATACACTTGTACGAAGATACAAAGCCCAGTTACGAGGATTTAAAACTGATCGATGACTGGGGATGATGAGATTAATAGGAGATTCATAGAATAGTTTCAGGTAGCAGTTGACCATTGTCACGGAGGGTGTGGCTCTCATTTTCCCTTTCATTCTTGAGTAGCTGTAAAAATCCTCTTGTTTTACACTCTGAATTAATTCTTTTCTGTATCTTCTCGATTTATCTTTGGAAAATAAAAAGCATTGAGCAGTCACCCCTTCCTCCAATTAACGTCACTCCCAAGATCATGTCCTATCAACCCCAAGGACTTCCCAGAGAAACAGTTAAAGGACTCCATTCATTAACTCCAAACTAATTCACACCACCCACCGGAACAGAAGCAATTTAACGTGAAGGGACGCCTCAGGGCTAAGCCACGAAAACAAAACAAATTTAAACTTCCAAATTAATTCACACCACCCACCGGAACAGAAGCAATTTAACGTGAAGGGACGCCTCTCAGGGCTAAGGCACAAAAAAAATCTAAACTCATTGATATTTTTTCTAGAATAGGTTTTTTATTAAATAAAAAAGATTAAAAAGCTTTAAAGGAAACAGAAGAAAAAAATCAGAGGCCTGGAGATGGGTTTGATCCTTTTTTGAATGATGTATTGTTTTAAGTATTTTTCAATGACTGTGGTCTCTCGGCATGGGTTCATTTCTATTGTTCTTCCCGGCACGCGACTCTTGAACCTTTCATCCCTTTGTAAAAAAAAAAACAACCCCATTATTATCACCTACCCTCTTCTGATTTACCTGTTCGAAAATAAAAAACTGCTCCGAGTGAATTCCTCTTAAAGACGGTGAGGATATTCCGAATTTTCCAATTCTGATAATTTCGACACTCAAATGCAGAATGTAAATTTATTTTTCACATTTTCCAGATTTTTTCTCATGACCCCGTCGGCTGATGAGAACTGAGAACGATGTGAATGAGTTTAATCAACGAATAAGAAAAAGTAAACTCTTCATTAAACCCATCACCACTTCCCATTTTGACAGACGAAAAGGCTTCAGTTGAAAAGAAGTGAAAAATGGAGTGAGATGCTGTTTTGATTGCTTCATTACCGAGTAGCTGAGTACGAGAAGAGAGTAAGATACACTTGTAATCGAGGGCCTGAAACGCAGAAAAAACGCTTGTAGCTTGTTTAATGGTATTCATCATGGTAGTGGTACAATTTAAATGAGGAGTTTTGTCTCCGCGCTTTTCTTGGTTTGCAAAAATTTCTTGCCGTGTAACCGAATGTCGCGAATTTTATTAATTCATTTTAAATGTTTTTCTTACTCACCATATACAGGAATACAAAAAAACAAAAGGGACGCCAGCGGGAATCGTGCTGTTTTATTCAGTTCGGATGTCATCATACGACTATAGAGAACAACGACCCCCCATACCGGTAAAAGTGGGATACTGGGAGAGGGAATCGAACCCCCGTCCCCTAGCTATCCGGGCTAGTGCTCTTCCACTGAGCTATCCCACCACTCATACTGGCTCTGCCTGTGTTCCTCTGACAGGCTCTACCTCCGTGAGGGGTAATCCCCTCACACTATAGTTTTTGCGGACCAAATTTTCGTTTTTTCTGTATTTCTCCAGACTGAACGAACTTTTCAGGGAATTTTTTTTTCTCGAATATGCAGCCTTTATTCACGAATTCGATGTTCGTGAAAAAAGGCTGCGTCTATAGTTTTTTGAGGGTAGTGTACTTGCCCTGCTTTGATAAGCTTCATACTCATTTACCCGGAACGAATGCATAAAGCGTTCCCTCTTGCTTTTTCCGAACTCGTATCTTGATTGAAGTAATTCGGTTAGTAAAAATATGGCCTTATTATTCCTGTGTTCCAAAAAAAAAACAATTCTAACCTATTCCTATCAATCAAAGGAGAGCATAATGTCAGAAAATAATTTGCACAACGTTGAGATTGGAAAACCGCCGAAGGCGGTAGCAGCTTGATGGCTTTTAGAGGCTAACCACTACCACCTCAAATTTGAAGCAGTCCAAATGTCACTTCTAAATTTCGGACATTTTGAGAGCAAAAATTTCTCGGAATAGAGAAAGCCACTCCCGATAAAGTTTTTCGAGAAAACTCAGCTTTAGTTCGTCTATTACATTGGAAATGACAACGCTACATTAACATTGTGAAACCTGCGCCAGTGAAAATCGACCTGAAATTCATTCGATTTGGCTTAAAATTTGTTGGGTAATAGTTGTAAGCATTGTCTATCAGTTGGCATCGATAAAAGTGACCTTTGAACTCAAAAAGGTCACGAGAGGTCAACATCAGCTTCAAGGCTTTTGAGTTCAGTTTGCGAAGGATTTAAAAATCAAATGCTTTTTAAATTTCTCGCGATTTTGGCGTGAAATTAGATTATGTCTGGCGTGAAATCAGCGCAAAACTTCAGGAAATTAAAAAATCATTTGATGCGTCTATAGTTTGATTCTTGAATTCAGCGTGAAATAACCTTTCTAGGGACACCTCACAAACCCAAAAGGTCATGTCTTTGGTGACCTTTTTTGAAATCAAAGGTCCAGTTTGACCTACTAACTGACAGATAATGCTTTAAGCTATCCCCCTGCAAAAATTCGAGCGAAATCCGATCCGAAACGAAATTTCCATCGGAAATTTTATGAAGGAATCTTCATTCAATCTGAAAAAAAGCCCATGAACACAGACCAAGGAAAAGATATCAATCCAATTTGGTCAGGATTGTTGGTTCCCATGGCCCATCACATTAAGAAAAAACCCAGTCAACAAACATTCCTTCCCCGTAATTCATCAAATTAATTTTCTACAAATCAATTTCCCTGAAGTAGGTGACGGCAGGTCACCGAAAGCTCGGAATCTATAATTTCTACAATTCGCAATCCAGTAAGTCCGTTTAAAATGTCATCAAATCCGATGTATTTTTGGTCGATTTTCACTGGCGCAGGTTTCATGATGTTAATGTAGCGTTGTCCTTTATCAAAGTTCAAGAAGTTGTAACAAGTTGTAGGCGCATTTTTTCCGAAACGTGAATCCCAACAGAAGTACGGTTTCTACCCGCTATCCCTTTAACCAGCCTTGCATACCAAGGTACTTGGTGCCTGAAACTAACGGGAAGTCCGAACGCAATTGTTTGTCACCACCTTCGGCTGCCTAGAGATATTTCGATTAAAAAACCGTAAAATGGCATAGAGAACCAAACTACTCCTTCTGAAATTTCTGCAGCGTTGGCACTCGTTAGGACAGATTTACCTGAGATCCTCCGAATGCATCTCCATCTAAACGGTCGTGTACAGTTTGCTAACAAAGGGATACAAAAACAAACTGAAACTCAACAACGCAGTTGGCGCGCAAAACTCGAAGCCTGGCGTTGCACGTTGACAAACATAAAGAAAAAAACATGTACCGAATGTGCAGGTGAATATTATTTGGGTCAGCCTAAAGTTTGACTTGCTAGCCTAGATTCGTAGGAGGTATAAAATCACGGGCTCAAATAAAAAAAAACTCAAATAGCACCATATCAGTTGAACTTCCTACTTTATTCGACCACACTCGATCGTCATTTAACACTGCAGTACGTTTTTCAACATGACGTTTATATTGACCCTAGTTGCACCATTTCTTCTGGCTGTGTTAATGACTTCGACTCAGGAAGCCAATGCAGGTAAAAAGAAAATGATACGTAAATATCTACAGGCTTAATTTAATCTTCCAGACACTCCTCCTCCTCGCCTTCTTCACTAATTTTAAGTAAAGCTCTGTTCCATTATCTATTACCTTGACGAGAAATGGTGAATTGTTGACAATATACACTTTTTTTTCGGTCAACCATGTTCCATGATTAGGCAGAAATCAAAGCAAATGGCGTCACTGTCTTTTTCTGACATCACTAGTTTCCTTCACGTTTCTCGTCAAGAAACCGAAAAAAAAGAAAGACCTTTTTTTTGTTATCCAGGGAATGAGAGCGGTGGAGATTGATTTGAAATTTTTTAAGAGAAATAAGCAAAAGCATTTTCTTTTTTTTTGCCGTTTTCTGTTTGTCCTGTAGAACATGATGGGAATGGAAGCAACAGGGAAATGAAAAATTTACTAGCCTAGCAGAGAACCATTTCTCGTAGAAAAATTCAATAACGTCCAAATTTTCCACTTAACTTTTCCTTCGTTAAGATTTCATGGCGGAGCAGGCTTTACTCGTAACTGATCTTGACATTTAAAGCACCTTGCTTTTCCAGCTTGCAAAGTTGCGGTCTGCAGCTATAATGCATCATTTTACAACTACAGATATGCAGACATCTGTTCTGGAAAATGTGTCCAGAATAAACTGGAAAAATGCTCTAGCGGTAAATGCGTCCCCTGCAAAGGAGTGGGATCTAAATGTGATCTGGTGAAGAATGACTGTTGCCAGGCCATGGAATTTGAAAACCCCATCCTTTTTGGAGGTACTTCTGTTGGTACTTCTTCAACCACAACTCCCACTAGTTGCTACGAAATGAAAACACCATGCAAACTAGTCAAAGTTGATTCGGTTTGTGTACCTAACAGTGGAACTAAAGGAAACTACCGATGCACGAGATTTTTGGTGCGGGGTGAATTATGTAGCACTAATCCGAAGAACGTCTTCAAGCAATGTGGTACTGGGCTTGAATGTAAACCAGTAACAATACATTCAACAAAAGGCATTCAAAAGGTCAACATGTGCCAATAAGGGGCGCCCTTTATTTCTAAATAAAAAAAAAGTAATATAAGTTGCTTCAATGAATTGGAAATAAAAACTGGTGCGTTCATGCTTTAGACACTTACCCTACGACGCATTTATTCTTTGGTCAACCGTAAACACTAAAGCTGCTTCCACTTTATTTTGCCAGTACCAAAAATGTGTAGCATTCTTGGGGTTTAAATAAAATTTCACGTGCTACCCGATAGAAGGTTTTGTATCCAAAGTATGTCCAAGTGTGAGACTCTTCAGGTACACCTGGATACCTGTGTAGGTATCCTTCAAAAAATGCGAGGTCAACAGGAAAAAATTTACACAGCTAAGCAATTATGAAATTTGTCCTAACTTTGCAGTCTGGAAATTAAATTCATAGCGTGCAAAAAAATCCGCGTCGATTTGTTTTGAAATTCGCCAAACACTGTTTAAGGTACCTACTTCTCATTTTTTTAAGTTTCTTCAAGGATACTTTCAGGGTAACAGGTATCCAAGTGTACCTGTTACATCATTAGGCAGAAGTCAAAGCGAAGGAGGCCAGTTTTCTCTCTCGGACATCACCAGCTTCCTCGCCACTGCGATTCTCGTCAGAAACGAAAAAGGTGCAAGACCCTTTTTTCTAGCCAAGTAATGAGAGCGGTGAAGGGTGCTTAGAATTTCTTCAAGAGAAACAAGCAAAAGCAGTAGCTACTCTCCTGTTTTCAACTTCCTTCTTCACGAAATTGAGAAACATTCTCTTCCAGCAGGAAATAAGGAGCGGTAATAAGACTTCTTTTTCCGATTCTCCCTACTTTTGTTTCATTCAAATTTCACCACCATGACGTTTAGCCCTTTGACGTTTCGTGTCATGGTCCACTTTTTTCCGGAAATTCTTTTTTTTTTTAATTTTGATTTTAAAGTCCTAGCTTAGTTTTTTTATATTTAAACAAGTTTTAGGCCCTTTGAGTTGATTTCAATAAATTGTTTTTCGAAATTTCCATTTTTTTTTTTTTTTGTAAAATTTTTAATTTCGAGATATTCTTTTTCTTTGTCGTGAAACATGATGTAAATGGAAAGCAGCGGGGAAACCAAAAATTCTCTAACGGAGAACCATTTCTAGTAGAGAAATTCAAAAGGGTGAACTTTCTCGGCTTAACTTTTTCATCGTTAAGATTTCAACAGGGACTTCACTTTTAAGTTTGTCAAGATCATGTGCTGTGCCGAATTTAACAAAGCCCAAAAAGGATTTTTCTTTGCTCAAAATTTTTAAAAATTCTACTCTCGCTTTTCCTGGTTCACATGATTTTAAATAATTTTTAGTTTTAGCCACTATGGTTTAATCCACCTCTGAAATTCTGGTGGTTTTAACCTGGTTAAAACCATGGTTTAAACCAGGATAAACCCACCCCCCGGTTTTAACAGTCCAACACTGTCTAAAGTATACCTTGGTTTTTCAGCTTGCAAAGCCGAGGCCTGCAGCTATAATTCAACAATTCTGACCATTCCGTTCCAGTACAGATATGCAGGCATCTGTTCTGGAAAATGTGTCAAGGATAAACTGGAAAATTGCTCTGGCGATAAATGCGTTCCCTGTAAAGAAGTAGGATCTAAATGTAACGTGGCAAAAAATGACTTTTGCCAAACCATGGATTATGAAAACCCTCGCCTTGTAGGGACTAATGGAGCTAGTACAATAACAACTCCAATTGTTTGCGTCAAGGGGAAAGGAAAACCACCCTGCAAACTAGTCAAAGTTGATTCGGTTTGTGTACCTAACAAATCTAAAGTACAGACGCACGAGATTTTTGGTACAGGTACGGGGTGAAGCATGTGACACTAATCCCAATAACGTCTTCCGGGAATGTGGTTCGGAGCTTGAATGTAAACAAGGGACATACAAGGAGACAAAGCTCAACTTGTGCCAATAAGGGCCTTCATTTTTAAATTAAAAAGTAATGTAAGTTGCTTCAATTGGAAACAAAAACTGGTGCCTTAAAGCTTCATTCGCTTTCCCTACTTGACTTTTATTTCTTGTTCAGCTGTAAACACTAAAGCTGCTTCCACTTTATTTTGCCAGTAACGAAAAGGTGTTCTCTAGGGCTATTCAATCTTCCTCAACTCTGCACCCAGTAAGTCCGTTAAATATTGCTTCAAATTATGTTTTTTTTTGGCTTTATTCAGGTTAAATGAGAGCGTGTACAGCCAAGTGTTCACAAATTCTGTACAATCATGTTCAGAAGATGGTACAGGGTCCACCGTTTTGTACAGTTTATACAAACTTTAGTGGATCGGAGGAAGTTTTCTTATGAGATTTAAAATGAGTTTGGTGAAAGCGGATATCACTTGTCCACACTGTATACTTCGTTGATTTCCTTTGTTCAACTGCTTGTACACAAAAGAGGTGATAGAAGACTGGACACAATTTGGATAAAACAAATTAAACAAAACAACCGGAAGCAAAGCTGGGCAGAATTTCGACAAAAAAGATGTACATAGAGACAAGATAATCTGTCAAAGGAAAATATTTGAAACTTTAACTAATAGAACAATTTGTTTGTTAATGGAAAAATGATTAAAAATTTATTTGTATTCAATTCTGCAAAAAGAGACAATCTTCCCAGTGCCAGTTAAACCCCTACAGGCTTGTGAACCTCACTTCTATAAACAGCGTATTAGTGAAAACCATGCATGCAGTATACAACTGCATGTCTACTATCCAAATTACAGACATGGACGAGCATGCCTTTCACGCAATGTTTGCGTTTATAAAATGTTAATATTACCAATCAGCTCGAGCGTGGCGCGTGCCCGTTTAGCTTTTCTTTTAAATCCGCTCCACCATACAGTGAAGGCCATCCGAAACGAGAAAAATCAGATTGCTAATTCAATGTTGCTATGGGATACTGAGCTTTGCGAACAGAAAAATGGCTTTTCAAACTTGGCGCCTCAGTGTGCCAATAACCTTTTGTATTTTCTTTGTTTCCTTCTTGCTGCTGTTGTTTTGTAAATAAAACTGTGCCGTTCAACTCTCTGACCTAGTAACCGAGTTTTCCTTCGATAACAAACAAATTAATTAATTTTGATTTTTCTCGTTTCGGATGGCCTTCTCTGTATATCAAGTCAGGAGAGACTATTGATCCGAAACACCATGGAGTTTTTTGAGTAGCCGTGCAAGAATTCCACCGATCCTTCAAAAAGCAGAACTAGTGTGGAAATCGCTAGGGCAAGACTCCATATTAAAAATATGGTTTTAACGTTTGATCCTAAATCCAGGCTATTATGTTTACTAGCCCGTTCTTTATTTTCAGTCCGGTTTAAAATTACGCCCAGATGCGGATCTGGATAATTTCGCTCGTACCATTTTTCCCAG
>JABASM010001408.1:0-14804 GCA_019776545.1 Brachystomella parvula | reverse complement strand
CAAGGTAAGCCTTGATCCTGATGGGATTCTGAGCTGAGCGCATTTAATTAAAATCAAATGCGTGGGTTGATTTTAATTAACCTAGAAAAATCAGGAGGATACATGAACGGTGGTCATTCTGGAAGGCATCGTCGTTCCCCAACGTCCGCCTCCTCTCCTTCAGTCAAAAACTCATCATCACACAAGGAAGAGCGGAATTCCCTCGACCATGACGCCATGGGTGAAGATAGCGAAGAAAATGGGAGCCCACGGTCGGATCAGACAGATCGCTCCTCTCCTGAAGAAACGCATCACTTTAAAAGTAAGAAAATCCTAATTTCTTTGTTTTGAAACTATTAAACTTTTAGCCGAATTTAATTTAAATGAAAAGTTGGAGGCTGGGAACTAGCAGTTAGAGAAAATTGTTTCATTTTAGAGAGTTGAGCCGTATTTCATCTTTGGACTAAAAGGCTCTTCCTACTACACTGTAGGGAAACAATGATAATAGTTTAGATTATCAGACACAGTTGGAGAGAGTGAACTAATTCATGGTTGAATGGTTAGTTTGTGAAAGTGAGTGAGTCCGTCCCTCACTACTACTTTTTCCGGACATTGGAACTCACTACTACTCTCTGCTGGAGCTACTGGAAATGGGGAATAAATGGAAATGAAAGGAAGGAGGAGTATCCAGTAGTGGATATTTTCGACTGTCGGATAAACTCAGTTGTTGATCTGACACGTAATTTCATTATCTTCGTCCTTGTTCCCGTCCGTCCTCCGCTTCTGCCCTTTCTCGTTGAGTGAGTACGAACAAATGAGAATGTTGAGAGGGAGAAAGGGGAACTTTCCCCAACTATTTCCACACAATTCTTCACAAGTCAAAAGGGTTGGAAAATCAAGGTTGGATCCTTGGGCTGGGATAATTCCTGCCTCTGGATTCTTGCTCCAGAATTTAATTCCCAATTTTTTTTTACTTGGGAACGAGTAGGCCAGGAGAAAAATCATGTGAGGGCATCGCATAATTTCCATTTCCTTTAATGCTTCCCTGGTTTTCTGGCTTGAAGAGGAATTTCCTATTTTTCTTTACTTGAAGCTGATGACTCTGGTGTCCCTCGATAATCTCCATTCCGAAAATCTCCACTGCAAAATTAATTTTCCCACCAAAAATCTCCACATACCGAAAATCTCAAATCCAAATATCCACGCTTACTAAAGATCTCCACTCACCAAAACTCTCCACTTAGCTAGCTGAGTCCAGTCTATTTAATAATACTAAGAAATAAGGCAATGGGACAACTGACGCTGTCACAACTGGCGATTCAGTAGGCGAAATCCAGAAATTCTGAAAGTTTGCTGAGAAGAACCCTGCTAATTTTGGAATGAAGATATGCTGAGGTAACCGTGACCGATACCGCGATCTTGTCTTTCTATGCATTTTACGCATTAAAATGGACTCACTTAGAGTTCTAAGTTAGGATGAGTCTAACTTCGAGGCATTATTTAAAAGGGGAGAAGCGGCTAATGTTCGAAAGTGTACCATGCGGCAAGCGCATGGTGCGCGGTGGGGTTGCGTGCTGTTAAGCCATTTTGCTTCGACAAGGCGTACCGGTGCAGCTCCAGCTTTTTCCCGGGTAAAATGTGCTTGGTGGGGGTGGCTTTTTTCGGCTGCGCCAGCCGCACCGAAATCGCAAACCATGTAAGTGGTTACCCTAACCAAGGTTGAATCTCAGGAGGCTGCTTTTAATTTCACTACACACAGAATTCCCAATCTTGCCCGAAAAGTTTTGTCGCTAGTTTTTTGGACTGGTCAAAGCAAAAACTCAGATTAATATTCTAAAGTTCATGCAAACAAAATGTAGTGGGACTACACACCCAAAATTATCTGCTGAACAAGAAGATGCCATTATTTTTGCCCGTGCGCAGTTTATGGCCTGTGTAACGATAATGGAGATTTTTCGGTAAGTGGAGATTTCGTGGTGGAGATTTTCGGAAGGAAGATTCTGTGAAGATTATCAGGGGGAACTGATGACGGTGGACGGCTCTTGGATTGGAGTATAGCATATTGGGAGAGGGTTGTTGTAAGTTAGATGCTCAGTTAGTGTTGACAAGTAGGAGTCAAGTCATGTTATCTCAAGTCGAGTGGCTCTCTGCCATGCCATGGCTTGAGAGTGAGATGAGACCAATAACAAACACTCAAAACTAGGAGTCCAGAAGAGTAAGTGAAATACTTTCTCCACTTCACAAAAGATGCCTTTCTCTTCCGGAACGTTGATGAAAGTAGGCGGAAAAGAACTGGAATAGTAAATGCATTTCTAGAGTGGACAAGAGTTCTTTTACCCAAGATTCAAACAAGTAACAAGTACTACAAATATGATGTGTCTCTGGCCATCGGTGTCCTTGTGGGCATCTCTACTTAATCATAAAAAGGGGTGGAAGAGTAGCACTAGGAACCTTTTTTAGGTCACTTCAGATGCTTACTATACTTTTTTTTAATCAAGCCGGCAAAACCCACATTTAGGATTAGAAGCAGAGCTAAGAAGATCGGGTTTCCAAGCAATAGAAAAATTAATTAGAACTTGGGGGTGATTTCAATTTATTTTTTGTTCCATGACCTGGTTTGTCTAGTGAAAGTAATTGATTGAGTTTCCTAGGAATTGATTTCTTGACTGTTGCATGGATGACAGGTGTTTGGAAGGATAGGAGTAGGACCTTTAGAAGCCTATTTACTACAAGTGAGTGCGGATGAAACGAGTGGGGCTCTCTTCCTGTCATCGTTACATAATAAATAATCTTATTTGTAAGAAGCAGTCCACTATGATTATGATCTCCTCTCATAAATCAAAGTCCGACCTACCCAACTCCCCGCTTCACCCTTAATAATAAGGAGTAGAGTGATATATAATAAGTTTTTTGACATTATGGTTGACCATTTCGTTCTTGGCCCCTTCATAAAAACTCATTCTGGAAAGATGGTAGAGGTCCGAGACTCCCTGGCAATTGTCCATGTCCTGGAATTTCTTCTCTTCTTTCTCCTAAAAGAGAGGAGAAAGTAAGTCATCATTCAATGTTGTTGATTGTTAGTTTAAGGAGGAAGAATGACATGATGGTTTAAGTCAAGTCTACAACCAACCACCCATAAAAGACTTCTTCGGATAGACAAAGTTCCTTGGCATCCCATGATAAATTCCAGTGAGGCTGCAATAATCTCAGAATGGTACAAACGAAATAAAAACCTTTCCCATTCTTTCTCCCTACTTTTCTCCCTCTTAAGGCTCACCGCACAGTTAGCACCGCTCTTCTTAATAATAATAGTTATCAAGACTCATATATTTATGAGAACTACCATCGTTTCCAGCTTTCCACAAACCTCCACATTCTGTCAACTCCCCTTCACTAAATTTATGTCTTCTAAATATTGAGCCTGGGTGGGGTTTCCTTATTTTTACTTCACCACAGAATAAAGGAAAAACTCAAGGAAACCCACCTTGAACTTTTAGAATTTCTTTCGATTGTTTCTGAGTTCCTATCCTGCTTCTTCTCTGTACGGAGTCACCTTTATCCGCTCGTTGGAAAAGTAAAAGGAAGAATTCGGATTTCTTTCGCAGAGGAGAAAGAAGGGTGGAGAAACTTTTGAAGTAACCACCGGCAGTATAAAGGAGATAGTAACAGGGTTGTTACTTTCCAAGAAATACATTGTTACGTGGCGAGCTCTCATTAAAATCTTCTGCTGATCTATGTTATTATTGCATAGCTTTCTCCTCTAAAAGTAATAGGAAGGGGAGCATATTATTAACTTTCTCCTGCAAGGGAAAAGCTAGCTGCCTACCTAATTCCATAAATTCTTACCGTTTTCAGGTTTCTTTTGCTTTAAATTCTCAATTCCTTAATTTTTTGCAAGTAATTAGGAATATTCTACCGAAACTTCACCAAGAGCAAAGATCAATTTAGTGAGACATGGAGGGCTTGTTGCACTCCATGGTGCGCCTCTTACAGGCGCCGGATGGGACCCTGCCAGCATATGAGGGAATATTTCCATTGTGTCCGTCCATGTCTAGTTAAAGGTATGAATAGGCAAAGACCATCCAACCTTCCCCATGCTCTTCCTTGTTATTTCTCCCATCACCATCAACATCAAGATTATGATTTTCTTAGACCCTTGCGTTCAGCCTCTCCGGCTTTCTCATGAGTAGCGGTAATGCTAAGAAGTAGGAATTAGGATTAGTAGCCCCCGTTCTCGCTCCTCCAATTTTCATTTTCTCTATTGTCATTCTGGAATTTCCCTTGAAGAAACTCAACTTTCTCTTTTCAGAGAGAAAGTGAAGAGAGGACCAAACTCATCTTTACATCCAATTTAACCTGTATTTATCATCCTCTTTTATCCAAGATGAGGTTAAATAAAATCTTGATTTAGTGGCTGGTAAAAGGGGTTGAGAGCCAGGGAAAAGTTAGAAAAATTCAAATGCTGCTCCCACACTCTCTTAGTCTTTCAAAAAGAAAAAAAAGAAGTTTAACTCATAGCCACATGAAGAAGTATTACTATCATTGAGGAAGTGATGAAAGGAAGGGAGAAGAACGGAACTGATTAATGTGAGAGTCGATGATAGGAAAACACGTTGATAATGAAAATAGTTTAAGTATGGGATGGACTTTTGTTATTATTTATCATTATGATTCTAACTTCAGGACAAAAAAAATTCGGGGTTGAAAAATCTTTAATAATAATAGGACCGGAGTCTATTGTTTGATGGGTGATGGGGAAAGTTGAAATCTGTGTGATGCTCTTCCAATGGGCAGGAAAGAACAAAAATAGTTTGAGCAACGACAGATTGAGGGTAATTTATATTCCGTATCTAATTTAACGTTCTCCCTCTGTCAAATCCGTTTTTCATTATTACAAGAGAAACCTCGAATCGGATTTAGCAGGGGAGGACTGGAGGGGACTCACTGGAAAAGTGTTTATGATATCAGTTGACTCGATATTGTGGCTTTTGGGTCATTTGATTGAATTATGCTTGAGGACATGATGGAACGCGGTGTGTCCTCGTAATCGTTTTCAACTTTCTTCGACCATTTATTTCAGAATTTTGGTCTATGCTTAACCATGGGTCCTCCACGCAAATTGTATCCTGTATATGACTTTTGTGCGGATTTTAAGCAGGCCAGTCATCTGCGGATAAAGGAATTCCATATTTTCCCTTCCTGGAGTTCCGCATGTTTAATTGATCCACCTTTTAGGTTAGACTTCCCTTGGTAAATCTATAAGGTGGATTAAATAGATTAGTGAATTGAAACCATGAATGCGAGAGATTAAAGTGGTATCATCACCAGCCAAACCTAGAAAAAGAGCATCTGGTTTCGTTATTTCGTTCTCCATCCCCTTGCGGTTGATCTGGTTTTCTAAAGCTAGCCCTCACTTTAATCTCTGAGTACGCAAAACTTTCAATTGAGCCACTCTCCCTTCGCCCCACACTCTGTTTTTGTCCAATACCATTTAAGCCAATGAAGTCAGGATAATCTCGTTGGGTTTTTGTTAGCAAGTTTTGTTATGGGGTGCGAACAACGTAATCGAAAGGATGTAATCTAACCCCCCATTATTACTGTCCCGCTCGGAGAGAAAGAGATGAAGGCAAGGGTGCTAAGTGAGGTGATTCCTTTCGGTACCTTGCTATGCTTACTTTTTAGTAATGGCCCTTTGTACCTTAAATTCCCGCATATGGTGTTCACTCGGCCGAAGCCATGAGACAGCAGCTATTTCAAAGAAGTTAAAATCGAAATTGTGGAAATACCCCTCACGAGATCCCTTAAATTGTAAATTGAATCAGCAGGAACATGAAAGCGCCTAACATTCATTCCCATCACATTATTCCCTTTCGCAGTATTTAATTCGAATCAACGGTGAATTAGAATCAGTGGGCCTGATTAAAAGTTATAAATCTCTCAATCCTTAGAAATAGTTTTTTACAATATTACTTATTTCAAAACTAGGGGAAACGAACGTTTAAGCTTCCTCTGTGGTGGTATGAATGAAATGCAATTTTTTAGATTAACCTAAGACTTAGAAGCCTTCTTCTCTGCCTCCTTCGCTTTCATTTTTGCCCGCTGCTCCTCCTTAGCCTTTCCACCCTTTGGCTTGTTCTTCTCAGATTTGGCATTTGGCTTAGGCTTGAATTCGTCCTTTTTAGGTGCCATCTTTGAACCTCCTCCCTTTGACCCTCGAACAGAACTGAAAAAGAAAGAGTAGAAAAAATTAGTAGACCAGGAGCTTGCATTCCATTCGTTGTCCTCACTCACTCCTCATTACGTCCTCACTCACTCCTCACCTCACTCCTCATTTCACCTCCTCCTCAAAAATCGTAACTGAAAAGTAAAAGTCAGCCCCATTCGTTATCTGCTGCCACGAGGACTTTAAGTCGAGTGGTAAACAACTGCATGACTTAGGGCTTAGAGCGTAGGTATTTCGGAGTCGGAAATCTCGACTCCAGTGAAAGAATTCATTGAAGCAAATGAGCGTCATCTGCTTGTCTAACACGTTTGGCTGGCATCATCTGCCGCATCGACGGAATGTGTACACCTAACTTTAGCAAAATCGCCTATCGCTCTTGCAGTAACGGCTCCAACCTGCAACATTCTCGACATTTTGAAGACACAGAAAAGGGTGCCCTAATTAAATGTAATCACAACGTTGTCTTTCCATTATCAGGCGAGGGTCTTGGTACATGACCAACTTTTCGCATAAAGACGAAAATACAGGACTCGATATTATTTGATACAGGATCATGTACCAAGATCCTCGACTGATTTATCCAAGAGTATATTACTTAACTTTGCGCTGATTTCACTGCACGGAGTGAGGTTACCTATGAACCGGACAAACCTTACCTGTAATCCGAAGTAATGAGGCTGTCACAAGTCTAACAGTTGTCCGAGACTGACGGTGTTACAACTTACAAGTAAAAACGCTGTTTTCTTCGCTTTAAAAAACTTGGCCTCGATCAAAACCACAGAATTCACCAGATGTCAATCAAACAAAACACGGCAGGAATTCCTTGTTTTCTTTGTGTCACTGAAGAATGTGTTTACTAACAGAAATGTTGTCGCCGGCAGCAGTTATGGGCAGCCAACAGTTGAGCACAAAAAAAAAACCGAAATGCGGCTTACTTTAGAGAAAAGGCGTGTAAAAACTTTACTTGAGTTTACAGATCGAAGCGATTTTAGGGTACTGGTAGCCACCGTCCCAGAACTACCCTAGAGGGTTGTTATTACTCGATCGTTTTTTCTTCCAAATTCTACTTTCTTCCCATTCATTCCCTGCGAGTGAAGATTTGGGAATTTGGCTGAGAAAATCCTAAAATCCTTTCCCTTTTCCTTCCCTTTCTGATTATTCAATTATGCTAATTTGAACATTGAATTACCTAAGGTCGGTTTCCCTGATCATCCTTTGAGGAGCGATCTCTCCTCCCAAAAGGGCTCTCCTTTCGTCGGATGGAGAAGAAGTGGCCCTAATTGGGCTTAAACAAGGGGGTAATTTGTCATAGGAGTAATGGAATGGGATTTCGGATTCAGTAGGAAGCATAAGGGGAGGTTTCCCTTTTGTTTTTGAATGATGAGCATCTCCTACGTACTTTTCTCATCCCAGCAGCCTAAGAAAACGCTGATTCAGATGGACGCTCTGGGATCTGGAAAAGTTTCACTCTACTACTTTCTCCTTTTATTTTCAACTTCCTTCGTTAACACTTCATGCATCTCTTCCCGAACCCCGGCCTCCTCTCCTTTACTATCCATGATTAATGAGTAAAAAAAGCCAGGAGGAAACGAGGTTCAAAGTGTTAGAGAAACAAGGTTTCTTTCTTTTTTACAATAGTTCAGAAAGACTACGCTACGGTCAGAAATGTTTCATTCCGAAACGCTTTTGCAAACCCTTTCCCCCTTTCAGAAACTAGGTTTACTTTTTCTAATCCTTAAACAAAAAGAGAAAAGCTTGGGTTAGAGAAAATACATAGGCCAAGAATTAAAAATTTAATTTTGCTTTAGTTCAGTTTAAAACGCCAGCAATAATCAATGACATTTTGAAGAGAGGCTGGAAAGTTTGAGAGGATACTGAGATTTGCATTTCCAAACTCCGCTGACAAAAGTAAAGGTTGAAAACTTTCATTTGCTTTTCTGAAGTTATTGTTTGTAAAAGCAATCAAGATAAAACTTGGAAAATCTTGCGACCACAAAAAAAAAAAACATCCCAACGCAGACCGGCAGCGAAAACGAACTTTGAGCAGAAAAGGTGATAATTTAAAACCGTAACCTAAGCATCGAGCATAAGCCTCTTATTTCTTCCTACCTTGTCCCGATTCCCAATAATTTTTAAGTCAAAACTGAGATAAACTGAAAATTAAACTACGCTAGAACAGCTCAAACCAATCATAATGGAGAACAGGGGACTTACCGGTATTTAATTTGGAAAGGGTTAGTGATGAGAACAGACCATTAGTGCTAATGTCTAATTTCCACAATCAAGGATCCAAGAGCAAGGGAGAAAAATGATAAATTGGTGGAAGTAGAGGACGGACGGACAATCAAATGGAGCTTAGGAGAAAATCCTAGAAGGGAAAGTCGCCCTTTAAAACTCCTTTCTTTCTCCTAATAGTCTCCGTTTATAAGTTTAGACTTGCATCATCAAAAGTTAGAAGAGAGAAAGGAGGATGTCAATCTGTTCTAGCTAATGATCATAGTTTGAATTTTCTCTCTGACTTTCTCTCGGAGTCCGGTGGTAGTGCGGTAGTGGCTTCGAGTCCGTACTTCCCTTCTCCTTCCTTCCTCACTCCACTGGATTTTCCGGCTAGTTGAGATAACTCATTTATTTGAGCATAGTACCTTTTTGCAGCAGTACTTGGAAAAAGCAAAAGCAAAAAAAAAAAAAAACAATGGTCCGACGGCGCTTGGGATACTGAATCTGTTCCTTTAGAGTCTTTCATGGTTTTCCCAACGATTCCCTGTCACTTCCATTGTGGCATCTGGTGCAAATGAGACTTCCCTCCCATCATCACTGCAATCCCACTACTCACTACTCGGCCTTAATGATTCACGATTCAGCAAGCTCTAGACTAGCATCCATGGCAGACAAAGGGAAAAATGCTCATGATGATAATCTTCCCTGTTGTCTGACGGCTGAGTTTAGGACGAGATGATAATCAAATCTTTGCAAATCTTTCCTCCAAAGATCACAACGTTGGAGAACTTCAGACTCTAAGAGTCAGTGAAATAAATCCTCTTTCAACCCCTTCAATTTTTTCTTTTTGCATAGTTCACCTCGAGCAGCGGCAGGAATGCCGATGCCGTACCAGCTCGGACTTTATTTGGGATGCCTATTCAGTTCATTTCTGGCAAATCATTCTCCTTTGTCAAAGCCAGCGAGGAGACCCTGTGCCATGATGCGTGTGCTAAGTTTCCATCGTATCCTATGTTTTTTCAATGGAAGAGTAATAATTGATCTTAAATTATTGAAGTTAATCCACTTTGGTATTGCTCTGGGAGTGAGTGGAGTTTTAGAATGTGGATGAGGATAATCAAGTATTATTGGGTATGTGAGGTTGTGTTAAAAGCATAGAAGCCATTTATGACTACAATGGAGCCACAGCAGGATGTCACTGAAAATGATTCCAAGAATGAGTTGCATATAAGGAGGATCCGAATTTCAACACGCTTAAGCTACTTCTAAAACCCCGAAACGAAAAACCACATTAAATTTTTATTATTTAATTCCTGCTCCTTCTCACTCAGTAAAGGCCTTAGATTTTATAACAATAACATGAACTCGTTCATCACGCCCTCCACAAAAGAATTTCCCCTGTCATGATGTCGATTCCGCCTAATGAGGATTTCAACAATTTACTTACAACCGGCACACGATTCAGTGAAAATCTTTTTTAATTTCTCAAAAAAAAAAAAAATTCTTGTCTCAACTCCGGAAAGCTGTCTCTATCCCAAACACGATGTTTTTAGAAGAAAGGATTGAGGATGACTTATGAGCTCTCTACAGAATGAAAATTTTGTAATTGAAGAATGTAGGGCCTTTGGAGTATAGTAAGTGGTCAGAGGAAGGACCATAAACATTTCACCCTAAGTAATAGTAATTGAGTTGTAAAACCAAGGGATTGAGGGGATGAGTTGAAAGTGAAAGTCCAAAACTTAAGTTTGAGTCTGCCGTCGTTCTGCTCTCCACTTCTGGAGAATGAAAGTTGAGATTGAGAATCGTTGGGCTTAGATTTACAAGGAGAAAGTGTTCGAGAGAAAGAGAGATGGGGAAAGCCCCCATTTGGATTCGGATTAGATTCCAAAGTGATCTCATGCTCGATCTTCACCACTCTCAACCGCCTGTTCTTTTTTTTACAAGAAGAAGAGGAGAGAAAAATCGGAAAAAGTTGTGACAAAGTATATTGGGAACTTGGAGAGGGTTGTTCCGTATTCATATCACGAGCTTTTCTCTAGTTCGACCACAAACAACTAAAGTGTGAAACCATTCTCATCTTTTTGCCTTTTTCGATGAAAGCACGCTCTTTATCATGAAGATGTTCCTAAAGTCTCGAGCTGAGAAGGTTAGAAAGTAAATGGGATCCCAGCCCAACACTGAATCATCCTACTTTCTCTTCCTCCAAACTTTAATCCTTATTCCGGGTAAAAGTGACGCCTTTCCAAGTAAATGACATAGCGCATCATTCCATACGGAAATGAACTGGGTAATCTTTACGTCAATTAACCCTTCTCATTTCTCTACACCTCGTCAGATTTAACAAAAAAAGGTTATTCCATTTGGTTCATTTACCTTTTGACAACCAGCATATTTCAATGAAGTTTCAATGCATGCTTTTGCTTTTTGTGAAAATTAAAAAAATTCTTGCTTATTTTCTTATATTATCGGTCTTTTACAACATATCCGCAAAAAACAAGAGTCCATTATTGGTTCAGAAAAACGGAATTTTACAAATTTCTTGTTGAGTAGTTAGCGTATTGCTCTTATTGCCCTTGAATAATTTATAACTTGGTTCAGAGAAAAAGTGTGTTGATGAGGTGAGAGGGTGGAAGCAGTATCACTATGTGAGTTTTTAATCTGGTAAATGCTGGAGTGTCAGGTCTTGGTGACATGAGTAGTAGCTGACTCGTTAGAAGCAGAAAATCAAGTGTGAAATGATGATGGAAGAGTAGACGTAAAAATAGGATGTTTCAGTTTTACCCACACGCTCTCTGTCTAAAGAAAGCCTCAGCTAGGATCTTCACCCAGAAGAGTCTAGCCGTCTGATGATGACAAGAACAAGATATTTGCTTCTTATAATAATGACGTGACGTGACGCCGTCTTTCATCTTCCCCTGTTTTTCCTAACTTTCTAAAATCTTCACTTGTTTCATCCAAAGTGAAAAGACAAAGTGCCCTGTCTCAATTTCAATTTGTTTTAAGCCTATAATTTTCTCCACTTTTAGTTGCAGCAGCGGGTTTGCGGTTCCTTTACACTGCACCGCTTTGCGGTTTAGTGGAATTATTTGCTTGATTTTGCTTTGATATTCTCGCAAAAGGATGCTAAAACGCTTGATTCGTCAGGCATTGTGTTTATTACTAAAAAGCCTTGCTTACTCGATTATAATTTTTCCTTTCATTCTTCCCCTTGCGTTTTCTCTTTCTTTTTCTTTGAATGATTTAATTAAAGATCCTAGCATGAGAATGGTGATCCTATTTGAAATCTTTCAAAGTAATGAAGTGTGGGCTGGAGACGGGATATTATTGGATGAGTTGGAGGTTAGGTTGTTATTGGGTTGAAGAAGATGGTTGGAGGGGTGAAGAAGGCGAAAGTGGGGATGGAGAATATGAAAATAAGGATAATCGCTCCTGAGCGTCGACAAAAGGAAAGCCAGGATCTCTGGAGTGGTGAGGAAGAAGTGGTTACTCTCCTGCTGCTTCCTACTTTTAAGTTGTTAAATGAAAAGGAGAGATAGCTTTCTCCGCCAAGTCCCTGTTGATATTGAGAGAGAAACCCCGCAAGGATAAACAGTCTTTTAAGGGTTATATGGCATGTTTTCAAAATGAAATTCCTTTGATATTGCATTTTCACAGCCACGGGTAGGTTGAGTCGTTGAATCCTGGAGAGACTCCTTGTCGGCTTTGCATTTTCAGTTTAGAAACCCACCCTCCTCTTCTTCACTTGACTTTTCAGGATCATTCAAGAGACTATCAACTATGTCGTAGAAATTAAATTACTTGCTCTTCATCTCCATATCCTTTTGACCTCATTGATTTACGGCTCAAGTTAAACTTGAGGCTGAGTCTGTTCTACTCCATGCCTGCATAAGCTCCACTCAGTTTTTTTTCTTATTGCGCTGGAATTCTAATTTCATTGCTAGGCTGAAGTTAGTTACTAGGACTTTCTTTAAGAATTTTGATTTTTAGATTTTGTGCGAAATCAATTTTGCAGTCCTTCCTACGACATGACCGCCATGAGCACATGTTTATTCGTGTATATAAAATTCAAGTATTTTTTCCTTCCTTCATTCGGATCTTCTCAGAGGATATTATTTTTGAAGGGAAGAAAAGGAGAGTTTGCATTACTAAAGCTCAGACTTTTCTTCCTTTCCATCAAATAACATAACATGATCTGGTGGCTGATGACAAGCGAAATGATATCAAAGCATCTGCTCCTCTATACGTTTCAATTTTCAAGCTCGACTTCACGGAATGATTGAAATTTTTTCTTTCCCCTACTTTCCCTTCCCTCATTCTTTCAAAATGTAAAAACAGAGAAGTGAAAGCGATTATTTCACTAGGTCTCTCCTATTGAATTCTTAAGGAAAGAGTCCTTCTGGAGTGAGGCTCAGTTGAAAAATTAGATATAATAATAGTATGGGAGTTTAGACTTGGGCTCAGCTCAGGCAGGAGAAAGGAATAAATAAAACAAAGCAGAAGAAAGGAGGCTTAACGCTAAACCACACATTTCACTTTTCTCGAGAAGGAGATTCAGGGAATCTCTTTCAGCGTCTCAACACAATTTACGTTCCAAATTATGAAGCTCACTTGGATTTTCACCCCTAAGGCACCTGTTCTCTCCTGATAACCAACCATACCACCCTCCTTCGTCAACACCCTCCGAATTCTTTTCCAACACCTTTCACTATCACGCTCCTCAACACCTCAATCCACCTTTAAAAAATTTCCGCTCTTCAAATAAGAAATCACAAATAATTGCTTTTTTACCTTGATCCTTATAAGAGAAAGCAGAAGAAAAAAAATAAGTCTTCTGGAACAATGAAATTTTCTTGAAAGATACAACAATGACATTCTCTCGTCCTACTGAAAGAATGAATGGGAATCCCTGGTGGAAGTCAATAGTAAAAGTCAAAAGGCAATTGGTAGTGATTTGGCAAAGGTTTGACAGGAGCTCAAGATTTTCCTTGACTTCCTTTTTCATGAATGGAAACCAAGGATCACTCCAGCGACTTCTTCTCAATGAATGTCTCGAGAATGAATGAAAGAAATAGATCTTCCAAAAAATCTGTGTATGGTTGAAGAATGCTGTGGGGACGGCATGAGATGCCTTGCAGCTTAAGCAGACTTACTTGCGTTTAAGCACGTTCTCATACCCTCATCATCATCTTCATCACCATCATCTCAATATCAATCATTTCCTGTTCCGGATAAATCTTTGCTGCTCCAGGTCAAGCCTTCAGATCGGAGTATATTCTGAGAATGATTTAACTTTTTTTTTTCTCCAGAATTTTAAAAATACTTGTTGAGCTGGGGTTGGAAAATGCGGACTGGGTTAAGGAACCTTGAGAGAACAGGAGATGGTTATTGCTAATTTTACTACCGTTGTTGGCAGACACCAAAAGCTTAAGACAAGATTGTTATGCTCTCAACCTTTTGTAAGAAAGTCGTGGATTCTGTTTATTTGGTTTTAAGGGAGCCTCCATTAAAAATAAAGGAGAGTAAGTACAACTGGCTACTTTTCCAGACACCTTTTCGACGGTCTGTTTTGCGAAATTAGTGTCATATAAACTTCCCTGTCCTGAAAGCCTAGATGGCCCAGGAGTACTCTAGTCCACACCAGCAGCATAAAGAACTTAGTCATCAATTTTTAGGGCAACTGGAGATGTTTCATTAGTTTTCAAATTACGATTATTAGCAACATCCTCCTCTTTCCAAGAAAGAAAGAACAATAAGCTTTTAAGTGGACCACCTCGTCTCCCTTCCATTGAAGTATAGGTGATTAGGGTTTTATGAGTTTTTAATATATTTCTAGGATCAAAGGGTTTTCACAGGAACTACGCCTTTTATACCAATATTTCGTCTAGCTTTTCTTGAGAACCGAGGAAAGAAGTAACTAACATTCCTGCGCCCAATGGTGGATGAAAAAAATCTTTTACTAAATCTTTCGTTTACGTTAACTTTGAATTAATCCCTAAAAGAAATCTTCATCTGGCCTCGGATCAGGGAAGGGACAGAAACGCAGACGAGGAAGCTGCGGCTGGATGCTCAATTTATTTTTTGATCTTGAAGGAATTTCGATTGGTAATCAAAATGCCCACGTGAGCAAAGCTATAAACTTCCCTAGTTTCGTTCAAAATTGGAGGGTATTCTTTCCCAGGACTTCTTTTTACCTGACTCCTCAAAGTTGAATACTTGAATTTTAACGTTCTATTGTTACGCATCCGGAGTTGCTCACCGTCTCTAGTTCTTCTTCATTTCAGATCAGATATATTTCACTCAGTTGAATTTTTAACTCAGGCATTCAATTAATTAAATGACGCATCAACGTCACCCGCTGCAATGGAAGAGATGAAAAATCAAGCCC